>QGOG01002112.1:0-11738 GCA_003313185.1 Collybia sp. MG36 | reverse complement strand
TAATACATATTTGTTGTGTTCCACTGCATATTATAATTGTGTGACTAAATAACCTGGTGTGACTTCTTCTGGTGCTGTGGAACCTCAGGGATTCCGAGCGGGTGCGGCATGCCCACCGTAAAGCGGGGGTGACTTCTTCTCACGCCGTGTGAGTACACCAATCATAAGCTGCTGACTGAGCCACTGGACCCTTCACATCTGTCTCCTACACTGCATGTCCCACACCCAACCAAGACTTCTAGTGGTGCTCATATGTCACATTGCCGACAAGGCGGTTCCAACCCTCCGACTTGTCCGTCGCCCTCGGCCATTTTTTCGGGGACCCAGTCCGGGGGTGCATTTGTCATGCAAGCCTGGCTCCGAAACGGGACTGTGTGGTGTTGTTGGGGTTGCTGAGTCAGCTGGGCACATTATTGCTATCCACGTGCTTTTTTGCTGGAATGGGAAATGTGTGGTAAAGCCAAATGGGGCGAAAGGGATTCCAGGTGGTGTTTTGGCTGCCTAATCGGGGTGGTACGAAAGTGAAGTGTGCGAAAATGGTAAAATGCTGCTTGTGTTGGGTGGGATTCGAACCAAGTGGCTCAGGCCCAGTCGAAAGCCCAGATATTTAAAAAGATTTACAGTCATTCGCAGCCATTCACAGCCATTCAAAAAGATTCAAATAGCCGAATCACTCTAAATAGATTTTTGAGACTTGAATAGATAAAAAAGATTCAAATTCTTGAAGAATTCTTCAAAGAATCAGAAATTCGTCAAATTCTTCGCAAATGCGGCAAACTCATTGAATGAAAATTGTCCGAGAAATTATTATGTAATCAAAACAACTTAATATTCTATATGCCAATACATGATGCTCGTAGTATACACACAAGCACGCGCGTGCAACGATAAACCAGTGTCCTCATGCCGTGGGTGTTACCTGGTTAGTAGACCATACTACTACTAGACCTACAGCATGTATGTGCACGCACCCCGGTGACCCTCCCCAAGCTCCCATGCCCTTCCTTCCATCCAGCCCGATTTGCTGCAATCCAGTGCCTGCATGTGTCGTTTAGTTCGTAACTATTATTGGTAGTACATCAGCCAAGTATTTCGTGTGGTTAGATAATATGCACTTCCCTGCGCTACGTCGGCTGCCTATGGAGTGAGTTGTCATCATCGTGAGCTGGGTGGTGTTATGTGTATGCGTTGGGACTCGGGAGCACTGTCTGTCCAAGTGGGGGCTGGATTCGCTGTGGTGGTGGTAGAGGAGAGTGAAAATGGTAGGAGAGGGAGACATTGTGGCTGTCGAGGACACAAGTATGTGGAGGAGTTGAACTTGGAGAAAATTTTCGTTGGCGCAATGGACGGACGGTGGGAAAACAACAATGCAGAATTTCTGATCGGCTTCACCAGATCTTGGACAACTTCGGCTTTCAAAACCTTATTAATTCAGTCACATGTGCATTATTTCTACGATTCGCCGACCCTCAACAGGTTTGAACAGATTTTTTTCGGCTTCCAATCTTTTTGAATCTTTTTAAATCTTTTGAATATCTGGACTTTTGACTGGGGCTCAGGCCTACAAAGGTGGCGACATCTTCGGTGCTTGCCGGGGGGTGCAATGGCAAGCTGCATGATGGGTACCACTACACCATCATGCCCCTTCATGAATCCTCTTCTCTGGTCCAGCCGGCCAAGGCCTGGCTCACCAAAGTGTGTTGAACGGTATGTCAACTATCGTTATTCGGTGCTGCAGATTTTCACAAGTCCCAAGGACAGCCTTGAGAAAGAAGAGATTTGTGTATTTCGCCCCCGCGCCGTCAGAACCCGTTCACACCCACGCTAGCATCCATACAGACGAGCTAGCTGCGGCCCAGGCTTCATGACAAAATATCACAGACCTAACCGACCACCCGTGACGTGCGCTCTCCCTGGCTTCACTACCTCCCCGGAGCTCTACCCCATCACGCCCGAGTATTCCCGACTGGGAATCCGACCCACGCCTCGCCGATTCGGGCAACCCCTTACAAGCGTTGGGATAGAGTATGCTGGCAGACAACTCGGAAACACAGACGCTAATCATTTTTTTTGCCTTCTCTTTCATTTTGCTTCATTTTCGTTTTCGTGAACTTGTAGACCAAGTTGTGTAACTTGGACATGACCATTCATCGCGGTCGTGCCATCATGCTCGCATGACTGATTGCAGATAATGCAGTGCAAAAAAAAAACAAGGCGTTGTTTCAGCCATGTCAAACCTAGCATTTGCATTCTGTCAAGCTGAGAATTCGAACGTGTGTGGGAGTTATTCTATTACCTGGACAAGGTCTGTTTTTTTCTTGGCTCGGGGATCGAGGTGTGAGGACCTGCTAAGCTCCGTCACTGTACATAGCTGTCGATTCCGCCAGGGGCGCATCAAAATAGCTACGCTCGGTTCCCATGTGCCGCGGATGCAGACAGCACATTCAGATTGTTGAATAACAACGGTGGCAGCTTCGCGCAAAATTAGAACAATCGCATGTCACATGTCGCATCCCAGCCCAACTACTATCATCCATGGCGGTGCTCAGTGACGGTGTCGACCGTCAAGGGCCCAGTAACCAGTTTCTGTCCACCAATATCAATTGATCCCCAATCACGGGTATAATTGACGTAGCGGCTGACAATGTGATAGCTGTTGGAATAAGTCGCTCACTGGGACTCTTTTCGCCTAATCGAGGTCTGAGACCCAGTTCGTCCCCGCATCAGTATTACTCCTCTACGGATATTTACCCCCTGCCATATCTATTTTCTTTTTCTGTCAGGTTCCTCTTTGAGCCTCGAGTTGCAGAATTGTAGATTTCAAGCTATAGGCACCACTGGCCGTGTCACTCACCCCGTGGGTCGTTTCACATTGCTCGCTCGCACCCCCTTTCTCCCAACGAGACGTATGATTGCTCTCAGCTACCTCGTGGCCGTAGCCGGGGCCACGAGCTTGTAAGCGCTGTGGCCCTGGAGCGGTGGGGCGGCCCCCCACTAATTGAATTCTGTTGGCCGCTGAAAGGTACGGTTGAGTTTGTGCATCTGCGTTGGTGCACTGTCACCATATTCCCGATTTCATTGCTTGGCCCATCGGAAAAATAACAAATGATTGGAGGCGGGTCTGCCCAGGGGGCAGCGCGATGGGCAGTAAGAGCATGAGACTTTGGAGATTGGAGATCTCTGAAAGAATGCATAACCTGCTTTGGAAAGCCTTCACACGTTTTCAGATACCCCAAAGCCTCGGAGGGCATGCCCGCTATTTTCCCGGCGCATGGTCCCCTGCCCCGATTTTCCTATGAGGATGTTTCTAAAGGCCTAACGTAGGGACGGAAATCATCAAAATTCCAATAATAACCAGGAGCGTTGTGATGCAATCATCATCAGTCAAGTCGATCACAATCAATCGCCATTCACATGTGCCAAACACTCTTCGGTTTCGTGTAACGCATTTGATTTGTGTTGTGCTACCATCAACAGGAGTCTGAAGTGGTGATTTCAATAAATGTACGGCATATCGAGTAACTCATCTGCAGGTCATACCATCGGATTGCAGAATGTCATGGAAAGCATAGATAAAAGGCTCTACTAGCTATCTTGGCCAATGGCCTTACTCCCCTGTGATTGACACAGAGGCCGCGACACAACGAAATGACAACTCGTCCACCCCCCGTTGTTGCAGGGTATGTTTCTTCCTACCTCATATGTCGGTGAACAACTTATGCTTTGCGAGTGCTGGCCCATTAGTAGGTGTTGTTGATGACAGGGTTCGGAGACATTCTGAGAACCTCTCTATCAAGCTACTAGGATATCTTTTCAATTGGGGTCTCTATGGCGTTCTTTCTGTCCAAGTGTGTAAGCAATCCCACACTGGTTCCCTTATCACCTCGCTAATTCTATTTAGACCTGTACTATCTCGCGTTCCCTCGCGACCGCGTGGCGACGAAGTGGCTAGTATTCGGATTATACTTTCTTGAAACTGTTCAAACCGCTCTTGCTACGCATGACGCATTCATGACTTTTGGGGTAAACTATGGAGATATCACAGCAATTAGCGATGCTCAATTGTCATGGTTGACTGTACCTATCTTCAGTGGAATTAGTTTGTGCCCTCGAGGAAAATTTGCTTTTCAAAGCTTGAACTGACTATTATTACGCCCGGGTTTAGTCAGCTGCATTGTCCAACTCTTCTTCACCTACCGAATTTTCGTCCTTTCCAAGTCAAGACTCCTTGCGTTGGTAATCTGTGCGGTACTGAATTTTGCTCCCCCCCTATGATTTCCCCCCTCCTAATGAACAGGTATTAGATCGCACTAGCCCAAGGAAGCGCGGGAATTGTTACGGGCATTCAGACGATGCAAGTCGGTAACTTGTCCAAATTGCAAGCATCGGATGTTTTTATTAGCTGCACCGTAAGATGAGATTCGGTATGGGGATATGTATCTCGCGGACTAAATTCCTTGATCTAGGTTTGGCTCGTTTGTGCTGCTGTCTGCGACGTAATTATTGCGGTTTCGATGTATTATTGGGTGAGTGGCCGTCGATTATTTATATAGGCTTGTTGGCTAAGCTGTCTTGTTACTCAGCTATCAAGGAGTGAAACCGGGTTCCGCTCAACTCATGTCCTGATCTCCAAGCTCATCCGGATGGCCATTGAGACTGGGAGTATGACAGGTATTTCTCATTACTAATTATTCCTCGATGAGGCTGTCAATTCGTTTCTAAGCGGCGGTCGGAACCCTTGAGATAACCTTATTCCTTGCCTTCTCCCGCACCGACTATCACGCAGCTCCCTCTTTGATTCTGGCGAAGTTGTACTCGAATAGTTTGGTTGTTACATTCAACAGCCGGCTTCGCATTGTCAACGGGAGAGCTGCCAGTGCGAGCCCATCGGTTGAATTAAACTCCTACCCCTCAACGTGGCCAGATGGGAGGAGTTGGAGCGAACCAGTTCGGCTGCAAGTGGATCAAGGCCAGCCTAGACAAGACGGTGCACATCAGATTGAGGTCATTGTTGATATCCAGCGCAACAACTGGGGCAATGGATCCTATGCCGATACCAACCAGTCAGAGGTAGGTGTACTCAAACATGCCTTGAGCTCCTGAGTTGACATTCTGTAGGCGAAGGTGGTTACGCTTGCTCAGGACGATTCCATTGAGGAGGGCAATGCTCACGACACCAGGATGCAGTAACAATAAAACACTCCATTATTTTTCCTGGCCTCAAGTGTCGTGATTTACCGTGTTTTGATTCATGTTACGGCTAAATTTTTTGTTCTGAACTATAATAAAGCCTATCCTAGTGTTTCCAAGCCGAGATGAACTCGGGTCTGAAGCATCGTTGCGCCTCTCTCGCCTTTTCATGCCTCTTTCGCATCATTGCGCCTATCGTTATATCATCCTGCGTTCACTTGTCATGCCGTCTCGCGCCTCATCTCGTTCTCCCGAGGCTTGCAAGAAAAATGTAGTTCTGCTGATGCGCGAACGTCGTTCTAAACCACATCCTGTCTACCAAATGTACATCATTATATAATATACCCCCGGTGTCCTTTAACTCCAGTATAGTAAATGGGATATCGAAGCGAGCTCGCTACTCCCACCAGTAATCGATGATTGAGGACCGGGTCAGCCCCCAATACACGCACCTGCTATCGCCCAAGTACCTGTGTCCCAGTGTGCAGAGATGGAACAATTGACTTCCACCATGGTCTGGCCACGAGAACACATATTTGGCCGCCATGGAATCGCTGTCTCAACCATCAAGTCCTCGCAATTGGGCCCAATACCATGATGGCTGTTGTATCAGTGGGCCAGAATCGCCTTCAAGAGAACCGTATGGCATGATTGTCCCAGGATCCGGAGCCCTGGTGATTATTTGTGAATCTGTGCGAGAAAGGTAGTTCACGAATGGTGAGGCCACGGTATATCCAACAGAGCGCAGGATTGGCGCCCCATCATCATTCTGCCAAGTGCCCATAACCCCAAAGGATGATATTGATCAAATGAACATGTGTGATCACTTAGGCTCTCCATGTGGTTTCAAATCTTGACACCGGTGACACCTAACGAGGGAACTAAACGACTTTGCGAGAGGTCTTTTGATCAAAGGTGGATGGGAACTCACGAAGACATGCTGACGGGGCTCAAAAACTTACAAAGCCAAGGGATGGCACTATATTGTTCCTGCTGAGAAACCCTATGTTATTGGGGAAACTCCTATCGTTGTGGGTACTTGCATGTTAGTTCAACATCCCCAACACCGACGCCACCAACAGAGAAATATCACCTGATAACGAACCTTTCGTGGTATTCACGAAGCCCGTCCAAATCGTCGCTCAAGGTGAACACACTCTCCCTAATTGCGACGTGATGGAATCTGACCACAGGCACAAGATAGATTTGTGCTAGTTGTAATCGTAGCAACGTCCGTGATTATCGCCAGCTTGAAGGCGCCACGACTTGCAATGTCAAAGGAAGGATAAATCAGTAACCGTTTGTAAGACAATTCGATCGTCTTGCAAACGTTTATCGATTTATTCCTTGAGACCACTCTACCCCTATCGAGCCCTAGCACTTACTTTTTCGACTGTGTGCCGTTTCTACTGACATGGAACGTCATAGTTGACACCAACCAGATGGAGGATCATCATCGTAATTTGACAATGCAACAATGCTGGGGATAATGATGAAAATGGAGGTCGCGAGTGCATCAAGTTCTTTAGGATGCTGATTCAAAAGAAAAGAAAACATCTCACCGGTTCAATTCATTGGCGGAATATGGTGACCTTGCATAGTGGTAGGAAACAATGGCCTGAGACGGATGGATCCAGCTTGGGTAGGATTTTCCTTTTAGCCCGCGTTCTTCAAATCTCCCAGATGATTATAGGCCGGCGTGTCAAGGCGAAGGCTTCCACCTCCACCTCCATGTTGATTCGTTGAAGTTGAAATCCCGGGCCGGGTCGTGAACAAGCAAACGCACGTGCGGTCTGGACGCGATGGTGGCGTGACTCACTCGGCAAGTACTTGTGTGTTGAACTGTTCAGTGTTCTTCCTCTTGCTACCACCACGCAAGTTGGCAACCCCCTTCGGCGCCCTGCAGAATGCAGACAATTTCCACCAATCCTGTAATTTGCGCCTACACATCTGGTTTGACGAGCGACTCAAATGCTACTGGGACTCTGGGGCCGGAGATCGCCGAGAGCTAGGGTATAATGAACGCGTCCCCGTGTGTATGTTCACTCTTCCGTCCCCCCAACGACCGGAGTTAGAAACACGCGTGCTTGAACATTGCCCGACGATACCGGTGGGGTGGTGGTGAGGTCATGGGGCTATGTCGCAGGATAGCGCGAGCGGGGTGTTGGCGGCTCAGTTGGCGCTGGTATTCTGGTCGACGTAAAGAAGCCACTTTATCCGACGCCTCAGGCTTAGCGCTCAGCACTGATGGACATGCATTCCATACTTCAGCCAATTGTGCTCGCTTCCGCCTGCTTTTGGTGCTGCGTTCCTTCGGCAACATCCTACTCGAGCCCATTGGTGTATAATCACATGGACCTCAAGCTGATAGACAATGGCCTGAGCATGAGACCCGCGCCCCGCCCAAACTACACGATGCATCGCACGACTGACTCACAAAAACCGGCCTTGACCCAGTTCGTCCCAGATTGCAATTCCTTTATCACTTTCTGGTCTCAAGCGGCCAGGCTCAGATCTGCACCATCAACTGCTGGACGTTTCTTCCATTTAAATAGGTTTTGAGGGTATCTCGTCTCAGCGCTTGACGACAATTATTGTCAGGTCCGACTCAAACCCTCGCGCAACAAAGTAGCCTTGCTTTTATCCGATATTCTTCCGATGGGGATCTATGCACTTATAAGTATCAGTATTAGGCCATATCTCGAAATACCCCCCACAGGACCTCCCAGCAATTCCTCGTCCTAGACGGCCCAAACGATGACGTCTGCCATCGAACTTGAAGCCTTCACATCACAAAAATCATTCAAGGTGTTCACACCTACTAGCAACAATTCTAGATCTGGATGCGGGGTTGGATCAGGTACAACAATTGACATCGATGGTAGACGTAGTATCGATAGCGAAAGGCTCAAGCAATGTCGAAAATACCCCGATTCTATTGCTGAAACATCTCAGAAATTCGGGCATTGGTACCGCGGGCCAGGCGGGCGGACTGAATCAAATGCATACATCTACGCATGCCCTATGTGTTGGTGAGCGCGGAATGAAAAAAAAAAAAGATTGGGGTTTGGTCCCTGGCTAGCCAAGTCCATTCCAATTTAATGCGTCGTTACAATGTGTTGAATCGAAATAAACGAGTATAGTCCCTCAGGATATCACTGGGTCAGATTCCAGTGCTTTGCGCTGTGGGTACACTATTTCAGGCCCATCTCTTCAGAATTCCTCGTCTCTCGACACTCAACCTCAGCATGAACCTGAGCACAATTGAAGCTGGGCATCCTCAAGATGGGTAGCTGACGATCAAAGATCTCTAACGTTTTGATACATTTCCAATGTTTTTCATTTTCCAGATATTGTACACCCGGTACTGCTACAAACAACAGCTTTTGAAGTCGAAGATAATAAATAAATAGATGTCACGGCTCCTGGGCGCAGTACACACCAAACTGGTGGTGGTGGAGGTGCGGCGGCAAATGCACAGCACTCGAGCGGGGGCTCTCAAAGTGGCCTACAGAAATGCTTGCAAATAGGCGGCGCCGGGTGCGCTCACGACACGCCAGCGGACGCGAAAAACTTGCGCGGAAGAAACCAGTCGCGCGGCGAGCGGAGGTGGCCAGCCCGCCTGCTCTGCCGGCGGTGGTCTGCTTGCGCGGGAATGGGGATCGGCCTTGGCGCGCTCGGCGCCGAAAACACGACCCAAGTCGGGACAGGTGCCTGAGGAGGCACTTGATGATGTACATAATTCGAGAAGGACTCTGGTGGGCCGTGCCACCGCTGAGCATAGGGAGATGGGGGTGGGGAGGATGGGGGGTCCTGTGACGAAACCGGCGAAGGAGCCGACGGACGGGGGAAGAATTTGATGGGGTTGAACTTGGACCGCGGCGCTTTGGGGGTGCTGCCCTGCGACTCGGAGTCGGCTGCGGCTGCTGTAGATAACGCTGGCGAAGCGTCAGGCCTTGACGGGGAGAGAGCATCGGTCATGGTAAGAGACACGGAGGAAGAAAGCTGACTTGTTTCCTGCTTCCTCGAGTTGCGAGGGTGCGGGTGCGTCTGGTACTCGGGCCAGAAAATGGAATCAGGCGAGGGCGTCCCGGATCTGGCAAAAGCCATCTCGCAACTGTCAACTGAACCGCCGTCCGAAGAGTAGGCAGAGGGGAAAGTCATGCTCGTGGCGGACTGGGCCCAGTCTGAGGGCGATGCCATCTCCTTGTCCTGTGGCGCAAAGGAGTCTTCCCGCTCATCAAAATGTGACATTGGGATTGATTCGTGAGAATCAGAAGCAGGGCTGCTGAGGAAGAAGGATGAGGAGTAGCCGAACTCGACGGCGGTCTGCATCATGGAGGACCCTGGCGAATAGGATGCCATTCTGGTGCTTCTATTGGCCGGGAAATGCAAATCGTTGAGGTTGGTATCCAATGTAAGCTTCTGCTTCCGTGCCTTGGCATTGCCGGCAAACGTCGTGAAGATGCTATTGGGTGTGGATGGCAGCGACGCCCCAGAGGAAGCAGGGGATGCTGGCGTCTGCGAGCGGTCGTATATGTGACGACCATCGCGCGAATCCGATGAGCTTGCGGAGTCCGATGCCCACGTCGCCCCGCTGGATCGTCCCTCCCAGGACGCTTGTGGTGATGGGGGTTTGCCCACAAAAGTGGGGTCGGCCCGCGAGTCCTTGCTCCAATGAGATTGGAGATCCGTAGTGACCGGAGATGTTGGGGCGACGGTGGAGGTTTCCTTTGCGGATGGGGTCTCGTTCATGAGCTCCCATGGGCATTTCGCCATGTTTCCCTCAAAGACAACATCATCGGAATAGAAGCTGCTGACTTCCTCGATCGCTTCGCGCAGCTCTGGGATCGTCATGCGCTGTCGCCAATCGACATCCAACGCTCTAATAAGGATGTCGTTGATCTCGTATGATATAGGAAGCACCGTGGGCAGGAACGACATTGGCTTTCGGAGGTAGGCTTGGAATGTTGCGTCATCCGGAGTGGCAGACTTCCAGGGGTTTCGGCCAGTGGCCAAGTTCAGGAGGATGATGCCGAGAGACCAGACATCATTGAACATGGGGGAATAGGGCCCATTGCCAACAAAGTCCCCGCCGTGACACTCTTTGAGGTGGTCAATCAACTACGTTTGTGTTCAAGGGGGAGGTTGACGTACCCGGACTCATGTGGAATATGCTACCCGTCCGGAATTCCTCACTCAGCCCGTCTGTCGTGGCAAGACCAAAATCGGTGATGGCAACACGAAACCCTCCATCAAAACACAGCACGTTCTCGGGCTTGAGGTCGCGGTGATATACACCACTCGAGTGACAGAACTCTACTGCATCAAGTAGTTGCAGAAAGACATGCTTGATCAGGCCGTCGTCGCCCAAATAACGGCAGTTGTTCAAAATCTGTGTGAAGAGGTCGTGGTCTGGGGCGTAATCCATGATGAGGTAAGTGCGGTTATATTCTTCAATGACCCGGTGCAGGGTCACGACGCCTGGATGGCTCGAGGCATGCTGATGCAACCTTATCTCCTTGAGGCGGAGCTGTCGCCGAGCCGTTTGCTGGCCTCCATCGGCATGCACAAGGCATTTGACTGCGTAGGACTTGGGGGAGGATGACCGGATGTCGAGCGCGCGGTAAACGACGCCATAACCGCCCACACCGAGAACCTCGACCAGCTCCAAAGACCCTCCGTCAATGAGCGTCCCAATGGGAGGATGAGTTGCAGAAGCAGCGGAAGGCATCACGTTGGTCGTGGTGTCGTAGAATGAGGAGGAAGATGAAAGGTAATGGTCACCGACCAGTCAGTGAGCGAGGATGACTTGAAAGGAGAGATGAGAGTGTGTCTATTTAGCCTTTGAGATGGACCGCGGTTTATAACTGGAACGTGGAGTGATGTCCCTTTTGCGCGTGTTGGACATGAGGTCGCACTAAGCTTGAGTTTAGCGTAATAACTCACGTTGGAGGGGAGGCGGAATGTCTGCAGCGCACGTCATGAGATGCGTGCACGATGGGGCCGCCACTGGCCGCTCGCGGGCGCAACGGGAACTGTGTCCCACTCGAACAAAGCATGGTGTCATGGGTCGGCCCTGAGCCGGCTCAAAGTGCCGCAGTCAGAGGAGTGGATTCTACACGATCGCTTCCGATTCTATGTAGAACATCAGCAGATACAATGCCACCTCGGCTCCGGTCTCTCGAGGCATCACGTCTTGACTTGCGAGTCAATCATTATTCCTATTCTTCTCGTAAACTGGTCACAGCCCCTTAAAACCGCTCTGAGTCAGTGGGAACTTGGTATTCTGCAAGCCAGTGCTGTCTCACGAAATCGATGGGTGGCATTGCATGACAGTGGGTGTATTACATAGAGCTTTGGGAAAACTGATGTTGATCATGAGCAAACGCTGAACAGGCTGAAAGGTCGTGGCTCGGACGGATCAAGGGTCATTATGCCCTCGATTTAGCACATGATCGCCGGCCTCCAGTCTCCACACAGCTTTACTATCACAAAACACCACTTTATAAAATTCGGAAAGAACTGAGTATTGCTCCACAAATACT
>QGOG01002111.1:0-21544 GCA_003313185.1 Collybia sp. MG36 | reverse complement strand
AATCATCACCATGAGCCTCCTATTTCATGGGCCTTTGGTTCAGCGCCCCGGGCGGCCTTTGCTCATTACCACCACGATGCTTCGCGGGAACCACTTTATTCACCCTTACATGCTGTCACATAGTCAAAAGGCATCATGGAATTCACAACAAAGACCGAAACTGTCCTTGGATATTCCATATTGGATTCACCAACCGTCCGAAGAAAGGATAATACTGTATGGCTCAGCTAACATGATAAGTTTAATTCCGCAAAAATGAGTCAACGGGCAACCGCCGTGTCAATTTCGGCCAGACCCGATGGCCTTTGCCTCTTTCTTCGCCGCCGCCTTGTCTTTCTCCCTCTTCGCAAAAAGTTTATGTCGAGGGGCCGCCTCGCGCGCGAGCTTCTTGTTCGCGGATTTATTCTGTTCCACATATGACATGTGTTGTGCACCGCTCAGAGCACTCAAAGAACCGGTAGTGCGCTGCGCAGCTGGGAATCTCATGGGCCCGAAATCCTTCGAAGTCACAGTGCCCGCCAAGTCCCCTTCCGCAGCGCGAACATCTGACCCGAGATCCGCCTCGCTTTCATTCGCCTGCAAAACGGACCCAAGTAATTCGATCTGTTCATCATGCGTTCTGTACACCAGGTCAGGGAGGTTTTCCAGTCCATCCAGATGGGTAATGACTTTGAAGGCATAGCCCTGGTCGATCAAAAATTGCTGCCGTTTGGTGCTATAGAACATTTCCTGGGTGTCTTTTGAAACAAGAGAGTAGAAGAATGCGTTGAACCCTTCATCATTCCGGCGTTTCGCACGGAGAATACGACCTATGAGGGCTACCCGTCAGCCACGGGAAGCTGTTGAAATTTTGGGAGACGAACCCAACCGCTGGGCCTCCTGACGGCGCGATCCAAAGTGAGATGATATCTGAATCAGGCAAGTTGCTTCGGGTAAGTCTATCGATGTATCTCCGACCTGTGTAGGAAACCGTCGCCGTAAAAATCAGTCTAGGTATGGTATATTGGATGTACCTTGGAGAGAAATATTGTATTGACTTTGGGGCTATGTTGGAACCAGGAGAGAATCCTCATCCGTTCGACCTGCCCCGTGCCTCCGTGAATGTAGAGCTTGTTCAGGCGTTTAGCGTATGCCTGAATGTGACCAACACGTGAGAAAACGGGAACAATATGAAAATTTAAGCTGACCTCAAGCGCGAAAACGTTGTCCGAAAAGACAATAACTTTGTCCCCTCTTTCTTCATGGAACTTGATAAGAAATTGGCAGGCCTGGAATTTGTTGGGATTCATGCAGTAAAGCAGCATGCGCTTTCGAGACTGTTCCCTCAGATATTCCCGATAGAACTCGGGTGCCATAGGACACCACACCTCCGCGCACTGATGGTAGATAAATCAGCAATCGATCCGTGCGGTTATCAAAATGAACACCACAGCAACAGGCGGAGTATACCTGCACGTTTGCTATATGACCCTTTGCAGCGAGATCCCTGATAGCGAACAAATAATCAGCGTGGTCGAAGCAGGGCCGAAGATTGGGTGGCCCAACGTGGGCTTACATCCAGTTGGCTTCATAGAGCTTCGGACCAATCATATAGTTCAAGTCTGCGATTTTGTCATCTTCTCGAACGAGGGTGGCTATCATAAAAAGAAATGGGGTTTCAGAGACGGGTAAATGGGGAGAGCGGGTGGGCCATGAGGAGCGGGAGTCTTCTACTCACCGGTAAGCCCAAGTTTCGTGTGTGCCTTGATCGTGGTGACAACTCTCCGGAACATTGCTGCGGGTACAACGTGGACCTCGTCGAGCAGAATAAAGCCCCATTCTCGTGACGTTAGAAATTCCATCATTTTCTTGGATTCGTGTGACCGATTGTGAGTGTTGGCTACCATGGAATATGTCGACACGACAATTCCACTTTCGCCTGCGAACTGTAGCGAAAATATAGGTGGTAAATGGAATAAGCTTCGAAACACGGGTCAACCGTGGGCGGTGGTGCAAACCTTCTCCTTCTGATCAGCAGTGAAGACTGCTATCTGGCGGTCTGTGACATTGGACCACTGCATAAACTGCTGTTTCCATTGCATGACGGACACGCTGTGTGGGTGTCAGTCTGCGGTGAGTTCCGGATGCGATGAAAGGGTATACAGACGATGAGGTGCAGAGCACCAAGCAAGATTTCTTGATCGTACATGCGGCAGTGATTCCGACCAGGGTCTTACCAGCTCCACACGGAAGGACTATAATTCCAGACCGTGAACGGCTGTAATGAAGTCGGGGTCAGCTGAGGAAACGGCAAGTACCGCGGAACAAAGGATACCCATTCCCAAACATCTTGCTCAAGCTCGTTTCTTGGTACGGCCGGATAATCGTGGCCGGTTTGAGGTCGATGTCCAGATTGGCATTCACTGTATCGTTCCGAAAATCGTACTCCTCCAGCATCGGATACTCCAACTCGTTGCAACGTTTCTTGACATCCTGAACAGCGAGTCAGAATTCGAAACAGCATGCGCATGGGAATAACCACATCAATCTTCGCATCGTTGATCTCAAACGCATGGACATTCTCATCATCTTCGTCGATCTCATCTGACGGGGAACTTGGATAAGGCGAGCGTTATGAGGAGGGACAGGGTCTGCGTACCAGCATCCACACCCACAACGGACGTGAAAAGATCCGCATCCCCAGGGTTCACACTGGTGCTTGGTGCGGACGTGGATGCTGATTTGCCGTTGGGGGCTTCGTCAGGCTTTTTCTCAGCTTCCTTGGTCCCAGGGATAACAAGATTTCCTTTCACGGGCGCTTTAGTTGTTGTGAATGTGGCAGCCTTGATGCTATTATCAATCTGCGTGGAAATGAGGCGGGCTTCGCGAATAACCCTGTCCTTAAGCAGTAATTGCAAGGTCTCCGGGTGACTCGATTCCACGAAATATTTGTTGTGTTTCAGGACAAGCTTGACTTTGCCGTAGCTCAGTGTCCGTTCACGTATGAAGGATGTAATACTTTCTGGTACGGGGACCTTACTCGAAAATCAAGGACATAACTTTGCAGATACTCAGATTCTTTGCTCACCTTTGACAAACGGTTGAGAACCTTATCATGATGCGTGTGGTTAGCAAGGAGCATATTATTGAATGAACGCATTGTACACGAACTTCAATAATATCCTCCGTTTGTAGACCAACAGACACAGCAGCATAAAGTGAATAAGATGTGAGTTTGTATTCATGAATAAAGGCCGGTCTAAAGAGGCAATATAGATATTTGGTATCTACTTAGCTCAGCTTGCTCACCTGCTAACAGGCTCACTGATAGCTGTGAGGAAGTCTTGTGCCTGTTCAGCGATAGGAGAAAATGCCTCTAGAATAATGTGTCCGTCTTCGGGACTTATCCACAGGGGTCGAGAGACATGATCTGGTTTCAAATGTAGCCATGAAAAATCCTGGTCCATGAATATGTGCGAAACAAGAGCATCCTGCTGTCTGCGGTGGGTCTCCAATGAGGTCATACTGCCTGGGTCCTGATCCTTCGTTCGGCGGGCTTCCGCAAGTTTGCGCGTCAAGGCACTGAAATTGATAGTGGCACCTCTGGGGACCAGAGAGGTGTCCGGAGGAGATGGGGGTATAGCATCATCTTCATTACCTATGACTAGATACTCCTGTTCACCACCCGTCCTTGCCCGCTTCGTTGGATACGAAGACTCAGCGACGCCTGTTATACTTGACTCAACATTTGGTTATCACAGTGTGGTTTATCAAAACCGACCTTCGGCAACTCGCTTGGTCGACATCCGGGCTTCTACTATGTTGAATGTTTCAACCAGCGGGACAGCCTGTACGACTTGGACGAATGGAAGGCGAGTCAGGCTCTAGCGCGCTGACGCATGGCCAAATGCACTTTTCCAAGCGGAGCTTGAAAAACTCTGCCAACACAGATCCGTTGAATCCTGCTCGCTGTTCTCCCACCACCACACAACATTCTCACCCAAATTGTACTTCCCTTAGCTCTCTCTTGAATAGACGAAAATGTGGAGACCTGCAACCCGTCAAATTACCGGCACAAATGATGGTACAATCTAGCTACATATTCTCACTCGCTTCCGCTGACTCGTAGAAACCAGTCCCCTTAGGCCAGCGACGTCGCTTTGGGCCCGCACCAGCAGAGGAAACAGCTCCCCCGCAGCTTGCACAACCCTCACCATCAGCATATCCTCGCCCACAAAACCACGACCATGACAGTCCAGGAAAGCGAGGCAGGGAAGACTCTCCTTCCAATGGGGATCCCAAAGGTAAGTTGGGCATACGAAATATTAACATTGTGGTTCCATCCTTCCATTTTGTCCCGTTTTGCCGTCTCATCTGCAGCGGTTTCCCAAAACAAATCACAGACGCACCTCATTTCTTTTAGAGTGTTTAGCTCGTGACCCACGATTCAACTAACACTAACATCTATACTAACCCAAACTTACTGCTGTTTTATGACTCATTCTCAGTTGATCCCAATGCCCCCCGTAAAAGGCGCAGCCGCTGGGGAGATGTAAAAACTGATATTCCTGGTCTTCCTACCGCCATATCCGCCGCCGGTGTTTCGCAAGCCCAGCTCGATAACTATGCCATACATCTGAGACTCGAAGAAATCAATCGCAAGCTCCGATTGAATGATTTTGTACCACCCGAACGCGAGCGGTATGCACCAATCCCACCGCCATTTATGCGCATATTCTCAGACATAATCATTTAGATCGCAATCCCCCCCACCTACGTACGATGCCCATGGTCGCCGAACCAACACGCGAGAGGTTCGCTACCGTAAAAAACTTGAAGATGAACGTATTCGTCTCGTTGATCGTGCTATGAAAAATGACCCCAACTTCCGCCCCCCTGTTGAATATCACCAGCAAAAACGGTCCCAGCGCCCTTCCGACAAGGTGTACATACCGGTCAAAGAATTCCCGGAAATCAATTTCTTTGGTCTTTTGGTCGGCCCTCGCGGAAACAGTCTAAAAAAAATGGAACGCGAGAGCGGGGCCAAGATCAGCATTCGCGGTAAGGGAAGTGTAAAGGAGGGGAAAACTCGGCCCGATCAGTACGCCGACGACGCTGAGGAGGATCTCCATTGTCTTGTCCTCGCCGAAACCGAAGACAAAGTTGCTGCCTGTGTGAAGATGATCAACAGAGTCATTGAGACGGTGAGTTCTTTGTGATGCATGAACTCACAACTCTGATATCTTCACCCAGGCTGCTTCCACTCCAGAGGGCCAAAATGATCACAAGCGCAACCAACTTCGGGAGTTGGCGGCTCTCAATGGTACTCTACGTGATGATGAAAACCAGATCTGTCAGAACTGCGGTGGTGTGGGACATCGCAAATATGATTGTCCAGAACAGCGCAATTTCACCGCCAACATCATCTGTCGTGTTTGCGGAAGCGCTGGGCACATGGCCCGTGATTGCACTGTCAACAAAGATCCGAATGCCCCAATGCCGCTCGGCGGTTCATCACCACCTCAAGCTAACCGGGCGGGTTTCGATTCAGAATATGCAAGCTTGATGGCAGAACTTGGAGAGGGTGGCGGTGCAGCTGATGCTGGGAAAACACCTTGGGCAGGTCCCAGTATGGGCCATGATATCACCGCGGGCGGGTCTAACATCCCTCCATGGCGTCGGCCCGAGGTCTGGCAACAACCTGTCAACAGCCAGCAGCAAGGGGGTTATCGTCCACCGGGTGCCGGGTATGGCGCAGGATACGGAGGAGCCGCCGCTGGTGGTTATGGCGCGGGTGGACAATGGGCGGGATATCCTCAAGCGGCCGGCTACCAGTCTCAGGAATATTCCAACTACGCCTCATATTACCAAGGCCAATATGCACAGCAACAAACCAGCTAATCGACCCGTTCATCCTCCGGCTTTTCTAATTCTTACAAGCACTGAACACGCCTTCTTGAATACAGCACCAGAGACCAATATCACTTTTTTCTCATTCTAGGTCCCTCTAGCGTATATTCTGACCAGTGGTGTGGGTCTAGGCAGGTATATGCTCACTTCACCCACGATCACCCTGATGGAGTGTATGCCTAACCCATCCGCAGACTGACAACACATTCATCCATCCCATCCGATTACAGTTTAACCTATTTGTCTATGTAGTTTTCAACCTTTTGATGGCGTTGTGACCTGAAACTAAGACGTCCTCTTTTTCTTCCTCTTCTTCACCTCCCCGACGGCGGTCAATTTTCGCTTTGTAGATGAGGGACTTCGCGTAATAAAACACGATACAAAGAAACCGTTGGTGGCATCTTCGCCAGGAGAGCAACGTATTAGGCAAGACGGATCACCTTGAAACCTGGGTTCAATGGATATGCGCCTGGTGCAAGTGAGAATAATCCTACCGGCCTCCAGCTCCTCCTTGAGTCCACGTCTTGGCCAGTCGGGTAAAACCTCATTTTGGGGTGCGAGTAAAAAACCTCGTAGCTTTGCCTCGTCGGAATTGAGGGCGCTCTGGACAACGTGTTCGTTCTCTGTGGGATGTATGCTGCATGTTGAATAAACGATCTTTCGAACACCTGGAACTTTGTTTACAACCCCAGATAAGGAGCATGACCATGGTGAGTCGCCATCTGACTTACACTTCATGGCATGTCTTATCATTTTCAATTGGAAGGTCGCCAATTTTTGTAGGCGGTCTTCCTGACCAACCTCGTTCTCTTCCTCTTGTGAAATTACTGAGCATCAACGGTATTTATTGGTGAACCCAGAGTTTACCTGTTTCAAGTAGATGATCGAGACGATTCACAATCCCTGAGCCACTGCAAGATGGATCCAAGAGGCTGGAAATGGACGGTTAGTCACAAGCGGACATTAGTTCCCAAGTCGCACATATGGGTCGCTTGAGCAAATTTCGAATCCGCGGGGTCCGCCAGCAGAAAATCTTCATTCAGTGTTTCCACATTCTTGCATCCTGCTCTGGAGAGCATCGTCGTCAATATCTTGAAACGGTGTCGATCGCGCTCAAAGGCGTAAATCTATGGTTATTTGAGCATTGCATTTGACCAGAGGGTTCTGGAAACTAACCTTGCCTTTATTTCGCATCAGGGCACTCAAATGAGATGTCTTATTTCCCGGCGCAGCTGTTGCGTCGATTACAACAGCGTTGTCTTCACTAGGCGGAGAAAGCACGAGGGCGGGAAAGCAAGATGCTTTATCCTGTAAAATGACCTTTCCAGATTTGTACGCTGGGTCATCATGGAAGGTGGTTTGGGGGTGGAAGAAGAGGAGGTCCGTGATATGCTGGTCTCTCGCAAACCCATTCCTGACAACCGAACTGGGCTGAGGAGGTATACATTGGTACAGACGGAGCAGAATACCTGGATCCAAATGGATCACCCAGGGCAAATCCTTGTTTCATGAAGTATCCAATAGCCGCCTCTGCGGGCCACATTATCGTATTGATACGGACATACCGCGGGATTTGAGCTTTTTGACGAGAGTGAGGAGGATCCAAGGAGCCTAGGAGTCAAATACCTGCACGCCCATCTCCCGTGTGAACCAGATCTGCGTTTGCCTTTGCACCACGCCTAATTTTGAGCTTCTGAAACTCGCCATTGAGACGAGTTTTATGGCGCAAAACGGCTTGTTTTATAGGCCCGTCGCCAGCCTGTATGCCTCCATGGGATAGAAGAAGGTCATGGACGAGAACCAGAGCAAGGTTTAACGATGTCAGCTTGCGCTCTGCGGCCAGCAATCCAGACGCGTCAATTATTTCCACCAATGCGCTCTTGTCTGCCGCAAGGTACGGTATTTTCAATTCACAAGTAAACCAAATGCCAGGTTTCTTACACTTCAAGGTTTCAATGACCAACGCCGCGGTCCTCTTGCGGTTCTTCTCTGGCAATGTGGCCAAGACACCTTTAATCGAACCTTTTTTAGCGTCGAGGCGATCCATAGCAGCGGCAGCTTCGAAGTAAAAATTCATGCCGATAGGTATTTCTAGATACAAACTACAGAGGTCAGGGTTGGAACCAAAGGTGCTATGAGAAAGGTATGCACAAGCGGCCACAGCGATCCCCAGAAATGGACCGACCGCACCGGGCACCTGGAGGGGGAAGGTTAGCACTTGGTAAATGTGAGAAAAACTAAAACGCGGATAGAATCAGATTGAGATGCTCGTCAAGTCTGGCAACCCAGTCGGACAATGTAGATAATATAGAAACATCATAAGAACGGTGATGGTTGCTGCACTCACGTTTTCCAAGTCCTCCAAAAATTCGAACAGGGTGGGAGAGGATCGCTGTGGGGACTTTTTATATTGATCACATACGCGAAGTTGGAACTCCGCTCTAATATTTTTCGCGTCTGTGGCGGCAGCTGGCAGGTCGAATTCAAATTTGGCATTACCGGCGAGACGCGTTGCCCTTGAATTATCTTGAACGTCTCTCTCATCCCAATACAAGCAAGTAAGTTGCCACACTTGTTTGGTTATCATTCTCAATAAATACCTAGTGCCAGTGGACACGGAACTGTACAATCTCCTCGGCGTTTCTGCTAGCGCAAACGAGGGTTGGTTG
The DNA here is from genome assembly GCA_003313185.1 of Collybia sp. MG36. Taxonomy (NCBI): domain Eukaryota; kingdom Fungi; phylum Basidiomycota; class Agaricomycetes; order Agaricales; family Clitocybaceae; genus Collybia; species Collybia sp. MG36. The sequence goes on along the minus strand of QGOG01002111.1, from coordinate 12,986 downwards.
GAATATCCTGATTATTGCAATGCCAGTCTGACGTCGGTATCTCTTCTGTCCAGCGGAAATAAAGAAAGCATACCGCAAGAAGGTTTCTACCCCATGCAATTATTGTCTTGTCTCCGTCTAACGTACCCGGAAGGCCAAGGAGTATCACCCAGTATGTTCCCCTGCACAGTGGTTCTCGAGTTCAATGGTGAACTAATTTATTTCAGGATAAAGTAAATCTATTATCCAGTAATTTCATGGATATGAATCAACCCGACTCGTCCAGAACATCAATGATCCACAAGCCGCCCAGAAATTTCAAGAGATGGCCTCTGCGTTAGTTTCCATCAGACTACCTCACTTCTGTTGAAAAATTTACACCTGTTGGCAGTTATGAGATTCTGAGTGATCCCAACTTGCGAGAGGCATATGACAAGGGAGGTTTAGATGGGGTATCAGGAGGAGATGGTATAGATCCCTCAGAGTTTTTCGCCCAATTCTTTGCAGCTGGACATGGGGGGCCGTCTTTCGGGTTTGATTTTGGACCTGGTGCTTATCCAGGTGGCCGGCGAGGAAAGGGTCAAGATTCAGTCATTCAGTACGACGTTACACTGGAGGATCTCTACAACGGGAAATCAGTGAAGATGAACATGGAAAAAGAAGTTATCTGTGGCCTATGTAAAGGGTTATCACTCCAACCCCTCCAAAAGTGACATCCTTGCTAACGGAAACACTAGGTCTGGCGCCCGGGGTAACGCCAAGCCGAAAGTATGCACTACATGCGATGGGAAGAAATGGACATTTGTCCAAACTCAGGTATAGTCACTACCGGCGCAGACACAGCAAACTTTGCTTAGCATTCATCAGATATCACATTCGCAGATCGGCACATCAAGGAGGGCTTGTCATGATTGTGATGGCACTGGCGAGAAACTGAGGGAAAAGGATCGGTGAAGGGGCTCATCTCCGACATAGCGCGCTGATTATTCACACTCATTGACAGTTGTAAGAAGTGCAAAGGAGAAAAAGTTGTCAAGGATAAGACGCGTCAGGAGATATTCATTGAAAAAGGAATGCTGGATCAACAGCGTATAGTGCTTGCCGGTGCGGGTGACCAAGAGGTTAGTTCTAGTGTTTGTTCTTGGGCAGGGTTAACGAGTTTTTAGCCGGGCGTCCCCGCTGGAGACGTGGTTTTTGTTCTCAAGTCCGCTCCCCATACATCATTTGAACGATCGGGGAGCCAGCTTATTACACATGTCAAAATTACACTATCTGAAGCCCTCCTGGGTTTCTCGCGAATACTGATAACCCACCTCGACGGGCGGGGAGTGCATGTAACCAGTCCCCCCGGGAAAATCATCCAGCCGGACGATGCGATAGTATTGCGTGGGGAGGGGATGCCAGTGTACAAGAGCCCGGATCAAAAAGGCGATCTTTATGTGGTCTTCGCAATTGAAATGCCTGATCCTCAATGGCTTAAAACTGTTGACCAAAGTGTTGGTAACTTGTGTCTCTCATCGCAATCAGCTGATTAATCTGCTATAGGCCCTAGCGTCGCTTCTCCCACCAAAAAAGAAAAATATTGAGCCTCGTCCCGATGTGGTCGACGAAGTCGAATTTGAGGAAACCAATATTGCGGATGTGCGTGCACGGTCTTTCCCGGCTAGCCCCAATTTCTTTGACCAGGGCTTTGCATCCCAGTTCGGTGATGGTGATGACGATGACTGGGAGGATGAAGATGATGAAGATGGCAGCGGCCCGGAATGTCGCCCACAATAATTTTGAAAACTGGCACTATGGAGGGCCATACCACATATCCATCCACCTCATCCAAGTACACTAAAGTCATTACAGATTCAACCCATACTGTGTATTATACCATCCCACATATTATTGTTTACTCATACCCAACCGCAATATCTTACTTGGTCTCCGTGGATTATTGTTGACAGTGACCAGTGGACTCGGATAGATATGGAGATGCACCACTGAATCACCAAGAGGTTGGCAAACACTGATGCCGGGCCAGATCAGCAAACGGTGATTGTTGTGACGGGCCCCGCCCCGCGTTACCTTGAACATGTCGCTCATCACCCAGGTCTTGAGATATCTCCTGCTGTTTGTATGGTTCACAATCCAGAGTTCTGCGCAGTTGAGCACTCCTCGTATTCTCATATATTCTGCTACGCGAGAGTTCCGCCACGACTCCATCCCAACGGCAATCAAGATACTCAATGAAAAAGGGAAATCTCTGAACATCAGCTTTGAAAACACCGAAAATGAGGCCCAATTCACCGATAACATCCTAGCGGGCTTCGACGCCCTGTTGTTCTTGAGCAACACCGGAGAAGGTAAGTTATGTCCGGAGTGGATGTTGTCATTACTCAGGGTCGCAGTTCTCGGCGATTCAGGGAAACTTGCGTTGCAGAAATACTTGAACCTCGGAGGAAATTTCATTGGTGTCCATTCTGCGTCGGATTGCCTGCGGAATACCACATTTTACGGCCATGAAGTTGGTTAGTGTAGTCATATTTATTTACTCGACTACGACGCTATAATACTTCACATTCAGGCGCGTTTTTTGATTATCATGCTGACCTTCAGAACGCGGTTTGACATTCATCAACGAGCCACTAAGAGGCACTAAAGCAGCCTACAGACAGTCAATGTGCTAGATTCGACACACCCGAGCACGATCATGCTACCGCCCAGATGGCATGTCCAGGATGAGATGTATTGAGCCCCTGCTCCTAGACGAAACTCTGGATCTTACACCATTCAACAGGTATAATTTCAAATCTGATCCTCGAGCTATAGGTGCCACAGTAATCCTCTCTGCGGATGAATCTACCTACGTTGGTTCGTACTCGTCTTCACGCCTGGGGGCATGTGGTAATGTACAGCATCCCCTCAGACAATGGTGTGCGCAAGTTTGATCAAGGTACACCCCATCCCACGGGTTAGTTTGTCTCATCAAGTCATGTACTGGGCATATTGATTAATTACCCCCAGCTTGGTTTCAAACGCGTGGGGCTGGCGTGGAGAATGGTCAGGTTGGTGGGCGCAGCTTTTATACGAGTCTCGGACACTTGAACGAGACATGGATGGCAAGTGGAGCCACCAGGCTTCATCTTACAATTCAGTGACGCGAATAATAAATAGGACGATCTGTTCATAGGGCATGTTCTCGGAGGTGTTTCTTGGGTGCTGCAGGCGAATACGACTCGGGCCTTCAATTCTTCCGCCCTCGTCGGAAATTCCGAGCAGCTGATGGGTTCAACATCTAGCTTGATCCCTCGGTCTACCGCCTCCTCCTCCTCCTCCACTTCCCCGGCACCAGCCTCCCCGTTCCCCTCGTAAGCGCCCCGAATTATTTTTTCCCCTGTTATCCTCACCCCTCAAAGGTCTGGCGCTGCATCGTTGTTTACTTGTGCTAGCAATTCACTTATCCTACTATCCATGATTCCATTCCTGGCCCCCTTGTTTTGACCGGACTGGATTGTATGTTGATGCCACAATCTACTACAGGAATGATCCACCTCACTGTCGGAACCTCCAGAACAATGGGAGGTCTTTCGGGCTCACACGGCCATCATGGTTGTCCGGAAATTTCGTCCTCGAGGGTGTCATACTAGCAGCGGCAACCAAGGCTTAGTTGCTTGAGGTCCCAATCAAGTGACACCTGGCCTCGAGTCAATTGTGATTCATGTTGTGCCCTCACTGCCCCACCGGCACTTACGGATCGGTTGAAATGCTCGATTGATTCAGATCCTCTCCGTTGGTGGTTAGACCTAGCCGCCTGGATGTGTGATGCCTTGCGGGAGACTCGAGGCTGATTTCCAGGTTCATCAATTGCAAAATAGGCGACCGTGACCAACGGGAGTAACGATGAGCGTGGATTGACCAAATTTACGGAGAACGGCTAATGCCTACTTGATCTTGAGAGGCAAGCCGCGTTTGACCTGGCAGGTAATTAGCCTGGTGCCCGGAACACGTCGATATCTCAGACGGGTTCGGGCCAAGTCATCCAAGTGAACATTTGCCTGCGATGGAAGCAGTATTTCGTGGTGAAGATTATATTACTGAGGTGATACACCAATATTTGGAGTAAATTAATCTAGTTGAATCCGTTTATAGCCTTGTACCTTCAATGGGATCGTGAGGGGGTCACTTGTAGCGGAATGGGCACACGCACTTGGTTATCCTTCAACATGTTCAAGTACTTCTCCGACAACCATTTGCAGTTCTCGTAGTGATTCACGCCTTCCCCTTGCTGGCATTTTACTAGTTCGTCGCGGACAAGCCGGGCTTCCATTGCTTTCACCCATGACTCGCGAATATGGTTCTCGCGTTCTTGGAGCTTGGCTATTTGATTATGAGGGGGTGGGTGTCCACAAAGAAATGTGATATAACTACCTTTGATTTCAGCGGCTTTAGTTTCCGTGATAGACATGGTATTATTGGTGTGCTGAGACCATGATCAATTTTGGAGGATCATGGTCACTGCTGTTTGTTTCTGAGGTCGCCGGTTGTCTCCGGTTAGGCCGACCTCATAGAAGATAAAATTTTACAAGTTTTCACTTGGACTCGACCTCTTTTGCTGATATGCTATGCTCCTCTGATATGTTTGGAGAACCAGGATTCGAGGCCAAATTTTGATGTTTTCTGGCCTGACGCTTACAGCGATTCCTCGGGGGTTGCACTCATGTTTGGGTGTCATATGGTATCATGGTATCAATGTCATTGGTGTGACCTGGATTTATCACATGGGTTCGACAAATCCGCTATTGCCGACCAGGCGGCGGCGAATCTGGCGCTCATCCTGAACCATGTCCTACCCACTCAGCCTACCAGCGAACAACCCTCTCGTTACACTCACACATCGTATGTTTCATCAACTCCCTAGTCGTATCACTAACTGTGAAGTGATCTGACAGCAAAGTCATCACTGTGGATAATCGAATTACACAATGGCCAAGACAGCCGTCTGACAGTGGATCTAATCGACCATGGCCTCAAACCTGCTTTGGATGAGGTAGAACGGGACTGGCGCATGGGTTGGAGGGATTCGCGAAAGGATACTACCGAGTCGTGGCGGGGAAAAGGGGCCTTAATTATAGTTGGAAGACGAGATCAGGATAAATTTTTCAGCAATGGTCAGTCTTCATTCGATGTTGCATGTTGTGTAAATCCGAGCTTAAATATTGAACAAGGCCTTGATTTTGCGAGTGCAGCACCCAACCCCAACTTCTTCCCAGGTAAACTCGGTTTGGGGGTATTTCAACTCCTGCTCATGATTCAATGCTCAACAGTGACGTTTGACCCCCTCCTCATCCGACTGCTGACATTTCCTAGTCAGTTACTGGTATACACTGATGGTTCCTTCTAACCAAGTTATAGTTCCAACAATCGCGGCAATAAATGGACACTGTTACGCTGGCGGATTTATGCTCGCTCTGGCTTGCGATTACAGGGTGATGACAGATGGGAGCAAGCGCAATGCCTGGCTCTGCATGAACGAGGTAAATTCAACAAAATAGACTCATTCATTCATTTGAAGACCTTAAGGTGCATTTCGGTGCCACATGGCCGGCATCCTTTGCCGCAATCCTTCGCGCAAAGGTTGGTAATGGACAGCTTCAACGGAAGATCGCCCTGGAAGGTCATCGATTCACAGCGCCTGAAGCACATAAGGATGGGCTCCTCGATGAAATAGTTGCAGGGAATACCGCAGCCGTGCTTTCCAAGGCTGAAGAGATTGCTGACACAATTTGCGCGAATGCCCAGGCAGGAGTATGGGGGCTGATCAAGGTTTCAAGCTCAACTCATCGGATTTCTGTTGCTGAGATTCTGTTATAGGTTGATGTTTACCGTGATGTTTTGGTAGCTATACACGCGGATGTAAGACGCACAAACGCCGACATCGAAGATGCTGCTGCTAGATCTCGATTGTAAAAAAATATGTATTGACGCAATCAACCCACAGTTTATTTGTACAGAATAACACTACAGATGGAACTTCCGTCGACCGCGACATCCACTGGCTCAAGTTGATACCATCACCTTGTTGTCCGACGATTCAGTGCTTTCACATCTATATCCACCCATGGGTAGTGAGAAATCCTCGGCATGTTGTTCTCACAGCCCCCGTTGTCGACTTTCTTCCCGGCAACATTCTAATCATAAATCTCCTGGGCCTCAGTAACCATCACTCCTGGCAGAGCAACTGGTTCTTTCATAGAATGTGACACTTTCTTGATCAACAGCAACCTCAACAAAGGACGTATGTTTGACTAATCGGATTGCATCTGACGAATCGGGTTTGTACAGTAAAACACAGAATCGTGTGCTCAAACTTGATGCTTCCCACATGCATCGAAGGCGGTATCCTTGAATGTCACTCTGGGTCACACATCAGCCCGTGAATGCATCCAACCGGTTTCCTTTTCTTGACGTCCAAACTGCCACCGGCTTCGGCATGGTTTTAGGTATAAAATTGCACCCATAGGAGCGGAATTCAACCCGCCCCACCCCCCAACATCCTGCCCCCGGCTGGGCTTTCTTCTGTATCCTTCCTTTTTGCACATATCTGGCAGGTCCTTCTTCACATTCGCGCAACATTTCTGCATACCTGGCGTATCGAGCGTAATCATGCTACTGAAGCTTTCTTTCCCCACCCTCCTGGCATGTGTCCTCATTGCGTTATGTGCCCAAAGCACAGAAGCACTTCCTCATCCGAAGCGTAACTCTGGCATGATCACGCTCCCCTTGAAGCGAGTTCAACGCCCTCGTTCTGATATCCACCCCCAAATTGTGCCCAATCCACTTTTAATTCATTCTGCTAGGTCTAATCTAATCTTCACTTGACAGCTCCTTCAACAACACATCAACCGGAGTAACCGTCGGTTAGCGCGGATGACGGGTCGCACAGAACCTACCATAGATGAACTGCATGAATGTCTCACAAAACGTGTCCTAGCAGTAGAGGGCCCTGAGGGGCTCACGAAGCGGTATAACCGTGTAGGCCTTCCGAAGACCCAGGCCGTATCGTCTGGAACCAAGGGGAAAACTTCGGCTCCTGCTGCACAGGGGAAGGCTGCTCCCGCTGCAAATGGGAAGGCCGCCTCCACCATCAAGAAACCGGTGGTGAACCAGGAGAAGGCGTCAAAAAAGCCAACATCCAAAGGCCAAACGAATAACAGTAGCCAAAACCAGAATAATGGCGGAGTGGAAAATAAAATCCCAGTAGGCACGGGCAAAGGCGCCGCTGCACAAGCTGGTGGTAAAACCTCCACAACGACTGGCGCTGCTAGTGGGAAAAATGCGACAGCCACTGCGTCTGTAGCTGGGGCAACCGGTGCGAACACCACTACCCAAGCTGGGACAGCTGTCAATGGCACAACTGCTGCTGCTAACGGGACCGCGTGAGTCGAAAGCCTGGCGTGTTTTGCGGGTAATTAATCCATCTTTTTCTAGCACCAACGAAGCTGCGGATCTCTCATCTGTTACCAATGCCGATACCCCTTCTACAGCCAACTCTTTGGGATTGGACATCGAGTAAGCTAGCGAATATTTATGTTAAATGGTTCTCATCTCGGTCAACTCGCCAGAGCCAATGATGTTGGTTACCTAGCAACAATTCAGATGGGAACTCCCCCTCGGGACTTCCTCATTCTGATGGACTCCGGTTCTGCCGACCTTTGGGTGGGTGCGGAGAACTGTCAATCTGAAGCTGGAGGGGGATGTGTATGTGACATCTACAACTCCATCTGATGGTGTCCTGACATCGCCTAACTCCAGGGAAACCACCAATTCCTAGGAACCCAGAGCTCCAGCACATTCGTGGACACACAAGCACCATTCAGCGTGACCTACGGCACTGGCGATGTTTCTGGGACTGTTATCAACGACGATATTACGGTTGCAGGTCTCAAGCTTGCTGCGCATCCATTCGGTGTCGCCACGACGGAAAGTGTTGATTTTTCCGATGACTCAACGCCGTTCGATGGTTTGATGGGCTTGGCTCAATCTGTGAGTGTGGATCTAATCTCTACTGATGGAACCTAATATCAGAGTAGTCGCTGTCTGAAGAGAAAGTTGCCACCCCAGTGGAGGCACTGGCAGCTCAAGGCCTCATCGCAGCTCCGATCACGTCGTACAAGATCTCTCGTCTCGCTGACAACAAAAATGACGGAGAAATCACTTTCGGGTTAGTGACAATACCTTCCATTCAACATTAGCATGATGAAATATTGAATATTTTTAGCAATCTGGATACCACCAAATTCGACCCAGCGACGCTGGTCACAATACCCAACGTCAATCCGGACGGATTCTGGGAGGGCGCTCTTGATGCTGTTTCGGTTGATGGGACCGATCTCGGGCTCCAAGGACGCACTGCCATTCTTGATACCGGTATGATTTTGTATATGCCACAAAAGGGTTACGATTAACAGTCATCAGGAACTACATTGATCGTCGCGCCTTCCGCGGATGCTCAAACGATCCACCAGAACATCCAAGGCGCTAAATCTGATGGACAAGGAGGATTTACCGTCCCATGCCAAACAACCGCAAGCGTGGCCCTAACGTTCGGGGGGAATTCATTTGCAATTGACCCACGAGATATTGCTTTCCAACCAGTAGACGCCAACGACCCCACTGGTGATTGTGTTTCAGGAATCACCGCCGGAAATATTGGTGGGGCCAATGAGTGGCTCGTAAGTCACCCCATTTTTCTTGTCAAGGCATGCCATGTGCTGAATCTCGACACCAGGTTGGTGACGTATTCTTGAAGAATGCCTATTTCTCCACCGATGTTAGCAAGAACACAGTCAGCCTTGCAAAGTTGGTATAGGAGAATTAAATGGTCAGATTGTTGTACACCCCTTTGTTAATACGTGTAGGAGCTAGACGTGAATTGTTGTGTGAAGTGAACTGTGCCGTGATTGGTGATCTTCTTGAGTAAACGGCACGTCGCACCATCAGTCGCCTTGGTGGGGTGTGGGGCTATCTTGCCTAAAATTGCTCAATCGCTGGCCTGGGCACAGGATACCGCGCCGAGTTGCCTACTACGAACTATCTAGGAGTTGGTGCTACAATGGCCAGCGGCCCAGCGCCTCGACTTGAGCGGACAAATAAACGTCACGATACCTTCCCCAGTCGCTATAATTGACTTTGGCCCCACACCGAGTAGATACCGATGTATTATGATAGCCCACGCGGTTCCGGGTAGTTATTCAACTATTCTGGATGACTTGCTTGCCCCGGCCAGCGTCATACATTTCCCGATCCTGAGGTTTATTGACTGTTGTTGATCTGCTGCTTTTGATTATATGATTAATTATATAACCCCCTTTCACGGCCACCGCGGGCGGGGAAACAAAGCATTATTTACCCAAGCCCCAAGCCACGTCTAATGTTGCTTTACATTGACGCACAAAGCCCATTTCGGTCGCCAATTATCGTCATACATAACGGTGAGACAGTTTTACGCTTTGTTGTTCACCAATTAATCAGCCAAAAAGTGGCTAGTGCCGTAGGAGATGGTACTGTGTACTAGTACGTATCTATTTTATCCCACTAGCAATTAATGCAAGCGCTCAAGATAAAAATACCGCAAGGTTCCGCCAAGTTTTTTATGGCAATATACTGGTATAATCTCGGGATGAGAGGCTGTATTGAATCTAAATCACTTAAGAATCCTGGATATATTCCTCAGCACACGCAATCCAGGTATCCCCCATATAACTGCGCGGCGCTCTGTCCGGACGTGTTCAGATACAGCGTTTGTCCTAATGACCGAATCGATGGCCGTAACATTTAATTCTAGTCATCTGCTCATACATTTTTCAACGGTGCCCCCTATGATGACTCCTCAAGCTCGATTCACGTTGATGTTCATTCAAATTGGGAAGGAAGCACATGGTTGTGTAGGGCTTGATTAGCACCGGACGGCCCCTCTTTCCAGGTGTTATCGCGACTCAAAAGTATCCATGTCTTCGGGATTCATTTTCCACATCTGGCTTCCTGGGGTAATTTGTATATTTTGGACTCGCTCAAGCCGTTGTAACGCATGCGATGCCCTGGGCGAAGGTGCCTTATGGTTCTTGAACCATCCCCTGGTTGTTCACATGTTATCCCACCTGTTTCCCGGATCAAGTCTGCCCCCTTCATACTCTCGTAAGCCTTGATTTCTTCAATTGCTCACAACTTACCCGCTTTCTTTCTAGTCGCGTTTAGGAGGCTTCTCAATCATCAGGTAGCATATGCCCTCGTGCGTACCCCAATCGGGAAGCATAGTCACATGTGATGGCTCAAAATTATTCTTCAAGTCCAAGCACAAAAACTAAAGATGGGCCTGCCGTCCCCCAGTCGATGTGAGAGATATACATCCATGCCTATACTCGAGTGCGCGAATTTTCGTTTCCCATTCTCTGGTGACAAGAATAGATCGGCAATAACGTTCACAGGGCCCTATGACCGATTGATCGCGCCGAAAATTTAAAGTGTATATTTGGTATCCGAAAGGCCTTTTGTTGCCCTTGTTGGAGCGAAACACCAAGGTCAATTTGAACACGGCTCGGGACGGAACGCTTTAGCGCCTTACGATGAGCACCTGCGCGGCTCAAGAACAAGCATTCACCTTTCGGGACGAGCAACATCCATCCGGGCTTCACAGGAATGAATGGATAGGCTCCTCGGGCTTCCGTAATCTTTGAAAATCCACACACCGCATCCGTCGTCTGCGGCCGTCAATACAAACCATCAATCCCATCCTCAAGATCGTATGACCTCCCGCGCTTGTGCTTTGAGAAACGGCACGGCTAATAGATTGCACATCGGGTATAGCGCGTGAGGATCCCATCTCTTTTCTCCGTATGCGCCCTCACGATATTGAAGCCGGGAATCCAACTGGCGAGTTTTTGCGCTAAAATAGACTTGGGTCTATCTGGGGGTACGTTGCGAATTCTGAGGCCAAGCTGTCCATCCTACCACATGCTCTCCCATCGCAGGTGCATGTGTGTGCGAGGGTGTGATCTCAAATACTCATCCTCCTCCCCGAACTCCCGAAACGAAATGTGCTGGGATGTGAATGGATATAAACCTGCCTCAAGACAGGCAAGTCGCCAGGCAGTTCCCTCAATCATTGAACATGCGCGGTATCCTCTTGAGCATTCTCTTCATAACCCAGCTTGTCCAATCCCAGCAGATATGGGATATCGTACGTGGGTTTTCATTTGCATAGACCCCCTCACCAATACCGCTCCTCAGTGGCAAACCACTTGGGATCGATCAAAACTCCTTACATCGCTTGCCCCATCGAGCCCGATAAATTTCGCGAATCCAGGGGCGATTGGGAGTGCTGACATTGTTGTCGCTGACTCCCAGCAGTTCCAAATGATCGACGGCTTCGGAGGGTCACTGAGTGCGTCGCTGCCCCTCACGGAGGAATATCCTGACTAGCAGTCCCAGCCGATTCCGCGGCATTGACATTATCTAATCTCAAGGTATGGGTCCAACTTAATTCGAGATCCGTCTAAGATTTGAATTCAGGCCAGAAATGCCGCGAATTATTGGAGCCTTCTCGGATACACCTTCAGTCCTGCTGATGGTGCCAACGCAGCCGGTCTCAATTACATCCGGGTCCCAATCGGTGCATCTGACTTCTCCGCTGGACGTGAGGACATCCTCACACTCAGACTGACCGCCTCCACTGATTTCACATGGACCGGCCAGTCTATAGCTTGGATGACACGAGTGGGGACACATCATTCGGCCAATTCGATGTGAACAGAAGCCCCCCATATCTATTTTCGGTCCTCGCGGATATTCGCTCCATCAATAATCTCGTCAAGGTTCATCTGGTTCCCTGGTCACCGGTATGGAAGAATTTGCCATCTGATACTACAGTGCCATCTCATCTCAGCATCGCATTCACAGCCCGGGTGGATGAAGGACAGTGGAACAATGAATGGTGGTTCCATCAAATCGCAATATGTTGGCGCATGTGAAAATCTGCAGCCTAAAATCGATGCATCGTGTGCTGATGCGCCAATCAGATCCTACATACCTGTTGAAAGCAGTCCAGGGCTTCCAGAGCAAGGGTATTCCGGTCTATGCGATATCGATTCAGGTACATGAGTTATAATTAGTTCCGAGTCGATCTCACATGTGGACCACAGAATGAGCCTCAGAATAGCAATCCCACATATCCGACATGCACGATGACACCAGCAATCGAGGGCCAGATCGGGAATGGTCTCCGGAGCCTTCTGAATAGTAATGGACTCTCTGGTGTGAAGGTTGTTGGTTACGAGGTATTTCTCATACAAAATACAGACTTCATTCGTAACCCCATCATTGCAGCATAATTGGGATACTGCGGGGGCGTATCCTGTGACCCTGGTGCGGATATTGGCATTTCCAATCTAGCCTCATCTGAATGTGACGGCCCAAGATGCAAGATGCAGGGAATTCCTTCGCAGGCGTGGCATTCCATTGCTATGCGGGCACAGTGTCGAATCAGGACAGTTTCCACAACGCATTTCCCACCAAGGTACCCAAAATCACCAGTAAGTTGGCGCAGGCGATGACGGTTTCTTAGGAGATTTACTTCACCGAATGTGCCGGCACCATCGGGAGTGATTGGTGGGGAGACATCAAGGTCTGTACCCACCCAATACCTTTCTCGCAATGTTCATGACATATACGCAGTGGTACATGGATAATCTGTGAGCACTGTCCTACTAAGCGGGTTGCGAACAATACAACTCAACATTTGCAGATGGATCGGCTCCCTGGAGCACAATTCCCGCTCGGTACGACGGAGACTGCTCTACCGATTTCCCAACACTCAATTCTAATCCAAAGGGCCTGATGTGGAACATTGCGCTCGATGGAAATGGGAACCCCAAGCTCCCAGGCACAAGCAGTTGTGGGGGATCTGGTTGCCGCCCACTGGTAACCGTCAACAGCGACGGAAGCTACAGCTACAACCAGGAGTG
>QGOG01002099.1:0-25911 GCA_003313185.1 Collybia sp. MG36 | reverse complement strand
GCTATTCTCAAATGTTCTAGGACATCTGTCTGCATGCTAAAATGAATTTTCCAGATTTTTATTAGCTCTCTAGTGATCGTGAGCCCTGCCATTGTGCAAGGCACACAAAAAATCAGCATTTTCAGGAATTGTTCTCTGAACTTCGGCACAACCCACCAAATCCGCCCAAACTTGTAGGAGACCTTTGTATGATGTGCCTTATTACATTCTAACATAATTATTTAACACTGGGGCATCGTGGTCAACGTCTAGCAACGAAGGTTTGCCAATGAGATTGATAACGGTCGATCTTTGCTGGACATTGCCAGCCAAATTTGGCCCTGACTGGCCTGACCCGTTACCCTGGTTAGGCCCATTTTTGACCCCCCCTTCGTAAAATATTCACTGACCTCTCTTCACATATGCTAAAATTCCAAAAACATTATGGATAGGTTCCTAATATGCACTGCTATCTTCTCATATAGTTTTTATGGCCATACATGTTCTAGAACTTGAGATACATTCTGATTACCCAAAACTGACCCATTACCCGTTTGGGCGCAGTACACATAAATCAGCCACCCGGGCCGGCCCCACTGCTGAACCGAAATCTTGCTTGAGGTCTGGCAGCGACTGATGTCCAAAGACCCTCGAGCATATCTAAGCCAGATCACACTGGTACAAAATGCAAGAGAGAAACCATCCCTCCAACGATGAAACTTCAAGCTAATGAGCAATAATTATATTTGTATCTGGTCCTCGAATTTTGAAAATATAATGGCCGAGAGACACTCAACCTCCCTTACATGCAATATGTTCTACAAAAGTCAGCATAACGAGGGGAAAGGGAAACTCCAAAGCTCACGTCGATCATCTCGTTGGGTAGCGTATTGAGGGCTAATTGACACCACCTCGCTAACCCAGGTAACAGGCCAGCAAGTCGAATCCGAACTTCTTCTCCGGGGGCAGGCGCGGGATCGCTGGTGACGAATACAGACTTCTCCAGTCCCGAAAATAATATATCAGTTGCTTGGTCTAGACATATCTCCAACACACATGCAAAGTCAGATGAGGAGATGATGGACCGTGTTTCATCCAGGAGGTTGGTAAAATGCGGGTCCTGTGCCTGCGGATGGGGGTATAGAAGGGTGGATCGGGGGGCAGTGGGGTCGAGGGAAGGGGAGGAAGGATGGAAATGGTGAGATATTTGAGACGAAGATGCCGAAGGGTTGAGTTCATCGCCGGGATCCTGGGATTGTGAGGCAAATCCTCCTTGTGTAAGAACATGTTGAGTTGTTTCAGCAGTTGGCGGTAATAGAGTGGAAAGGAAGCTAAAGAGGAATTAGACAACCGAAAACGGGCACAGAACCTGATACACACTTGATTCGCCGCTCATTTCCTTCAAAAGTCACCTCATGTTCAACCCTCCGCCGCACATCGTTGATGAGCCGATGTAGATCTTTCGCGGCTAGTTTGCTCTTGAGAGAAACGCTGGTAGAATGTCAGCCTGAACAATAACAAGATGAATACATTATAACAAACCCCTCGAATACTTCCTCCACGCCTCTTCTGACCCGTTCCGCAACGTCTTTCCACCCAACATGTAGTATCCACCAACTCATTGTCAAGAATTTATTTTCCACCTCCTCGCTCAAGTCACCCCCATGTAGCGCGTCCTCGCCATCGTCTCCCAATAGGCTCGATAGGTTGCCTGCCATGAGATCCTGGAGTCTTTGCCCTCCGCCTGTCAATAAATTGCTCATGGAAAATTCAGCCTCCATACTCTCTCGAATGCGCTCGTCCCGATCAATTTGAACAACTGAACTGATATACTTGAACCGCGCCAACAGCGTTAGCTGTATTGTTGTGAATAATGAAAGGAGGGTCATAGAATAGAGTGTTGTCAGCGTCCGTGTGACGGCTGTGATAAGCTTATCAGCAAGACAGAAAACGCATGGCCGAGAGACCTACTGAGGATCTTGACCTCATTCCAAAGTTCCGCTTTTGACCTCGCTGGGCCTGAGTCTGAAATTACTGAGGAACTCATGACGCTATCCGACTACCAGAGATTATTCACATAGCCTTAGGGATTACAAAAGCTCATACCGCAACAGACGCGTCAACGGAGGCGCTTTCCCCGGAAGATAGGTGGGTATTGTTGGTGAGAATAGAATCCGACATTTGCGCTCCCCCAAGCGAAGATGATGAAAGAACTGGGGATGACCGAGCTCCAGAGGTGTCTACCCAGCCAGAGGAGGATGTAGTTGATTGGAGCTCATGTTTGTGCGATGAAGGTATGAGCACAGAGGAAGGCATTGCGAGTACTTGGTCAGAGTGCGCGTCACCCTCGTGTACCATGTCTATACTGGACGCCAGACTCGATGGCGGTCGTTGAGATAGCGCCGCAACCTGTCTGTCAACTGCGCGGGCCCTTGATTTAGTTTGAAGTTCTTCTATGAGCCCCTCAACGTCAATCCCTTCAAGCACCTGCTCTGAAAGTGTGGGTACAAGCGCGAGGACGGTATACGCGACATCTTCCCGGTTCTGATCAAATCTGCGCTTCAGACTAACACCCCGCTCAGCTCAGTGGATGATAATCACGAAGCGTGTAAACGCACTTATTTCGCGCTATGCGTTCCTCTTCGAGCCGATCCTTCACCTCGTCTAATCTGTCCCCGACATACCTACGCACTAAGTATAGTCCTCCAGCCACTCCCGCCGCCTTGTTCAAGGTTGACCTCTGGTCATAAACAAACGTCTTGACGGAACGTAACATTGTGGTGAGCGCCGTCGCACCCGGTCGCGGTGAAAATTATGGAGTAGGCCGTGAACTTTGCACCGAGGCAGCCTGCGGATTGTGTATCCAGTTTCGGAGCCCGGACACAAAACACATGTGATCGCCCAGGGCTAGGGTTGGGGTTACGTTTATGGAAGCAATCCGAACGGGACTCGTCGGATTACATAACTCAATAATCTCAACTCACTGAACACCATGGTAAGTTTTCCCAGTTGGCTCGGAGGACGTGGTTGAACCCAGGTATAGGGCGGAGGCGCAAGATATCCATATCCTAAATATGTATGGTCCCCAGCAGGTTCGGTCGCACCATTGTAGGTGGACGATGTTCTAACAACTTGGGCCAGGCGGGTGGTGGACAAGGCCGTCCAACTGGAAGTCCAACACGGCCATAGCGTTTGGTGGAATCCTAGCGTTTACATATGCGACATGGAGCATCAGTGCTGAGCGAGAGGTGCGTCTCCTAGGGTTCGCCCTCCTATTGTACGCTCAATTTTGTCGTGCAGCGCAGAGTCACGCAACCAATCCGAGAAATTCCTTCAATGATGGTAAGCCACAACTTTTCTCTCATCTAATCTGTATTTACTTCTTCCTATTCAAAGTGGGCTAAAGAGTATGAAGGCACTCGACAGAAGGAAACCTCATCATAGACGACTGTAATCACATTCAGATTAGTTATATAAAGCACACCCGGCCATATCCCTCGCGCGAGTCGGTTTCATGATCCTGGTATATGGCCCTCCCAGGTACAATCTCCTCGCTCATTTGACCAAGCTTTGCGGATGGTTCGATGATATCCCCTTTACCTTCACTTCTTTCCATTCAGGTTCTTCCGTGGTGTCTCCGAGCCTGGATGGTCTATCCGCATTATATCAGAAGGATATCACCCAAGTGATATGGCCTATGAGGTTCTACGGTTCCATTGGGGTGGTTCTTTGCGAACCCCATCCTTCGCAATGATTGTTATGGTTGGGAATCCCACAATCCTACATGGGCTAAGCCACGCTGGGGCGCGCGATATTACGGGAGGTTTGCTTTAGCACAAAGAAAGGTCACTCGCTACGCAAAGCGGAAGAAATAACGATCAACATTTGATGAAATTACCAACAATCATGGTCGGAATGCCCCATTTATCTCTTCTAATCGTGAAAGAGAAACAACAATTGATAAAACCTTCTTCGCTTGGCGGTTCCTCCTCTTCCTCCTTCTTCACGCCCTTTGCCGAGGTTGGTGATGTTTGCCCCGAGTTTAGTAGTGGCTTGTACCGCAGAACGCAGGATGTGAGGACAGCCTTTTGACTGGAGTCGAATGCAACGTGACCATATTTCTGTTATTATCGCGTCAAATTGCGCTTCTGGGAGAAGGTACAAACCGCGACTTAC
Source organism: Collybia sp. MG36 (assembly GCA_003313185.1). Classification (NCBI taxonomy): domain Eukaryota; kingdom Fungi; phylum Basidiomycota; class Agaricomycetes; order Agaricales; family Clitocybaceae; genus Collybia; species Collybia sp. MG36. The sequence continues at coordinate 21,756 of QGOG01002099.1, read as the reverse complement.
CTCCCAGTAGTTTACAGCAGATTCTTCGGCCATCAGCTCATAGATGCACAAACGTCCCTTGAAATATTTGAGTTTAGCGTGACCCAGGCGGACGCGAATACTCACATCTCGCATCATATAACCGTCTACACCAACGAGCTCTGAAAACTCGCGGTTCCCTTTATAAATCTCCCCAGTCCGCCTCCACAAACACGCAGGAACTCCCATAGCAGAAAACACGCGGTCATAATCAAGGAGGAGGCGCTCAAACGCTTCCTCAATAAATACAAGATCCTGGAATGAAACAATCAGCCGAATTCCCTGATGCGGATCAGTACCAACAATATCCTTTAAAGATTGTGCGACAGCCTAACGAAAGAGTTAGCCACAGAGCGCCCAAGTGATAATTCTCCCACTCTGAATTTAGGCCGCAAAACAGAAAGCGGCTGTAGAATTTGTTGTTTCGACTCTTGCGAGACGCTAAGATCAACCGTAAGTTGCGGTGCTGATGCTGATGATGGAGCAGGGTAGACAGACTTTCTATCCATCCAACGTGATAGCCGGGCGTACCCCTTGACATAGTTGTAGGGTTTCAGCAGCCCCGCCTCGTACTTACTCCGGATAACCCTATTCAGGCGCTCATCACGCGAGCCGGACTCCTGGTCGGCAGCGATTAGCAAAAATTTCTCGGTTTTCGTGGCTGCGGGGAGGATGGTGGCCGCGGGCTCTGGCGGCGTTTTTTCGGGGGGGGAGGCGGATTCCGACGGTCGTGAGGATTCAGGTGTGCTATTCGATTGCTCTTCATTCGTAGCACCTGCGCCTGCTCCGACACTCGGAGTGACATTCGAATTCGAAGCCGAGCTCGACGCGGAGAAGGACGCAGACGACATGAGTGCGGGCGAGATTGTCGTCGTTGGAGCGGTGAAGAACGACCCTTCATCCAGCGTTTCCAGGAAATCACTTCACAGAATGGTCAGTCGTGGCGTATTCTGGGTGGTGAGTGGACGTACGTTAGAACGGAGAACTCGTTGCCCAGCGTTTCTGGTTGGTAAAGGAATGTACCCTGTGGCACATTCATGGGCCAGGCGGTGTTGGATGATGGAGGTGTGGATTGGTACATAGTCTCTGAGAAGCCATATGATAAGATTAACCTGACCGAACGCGCAATGGACATACGTGGTGCATAACCTCTAGTCATGGTGGTATTACTTGCACTCGAAGGACTCGCCATAATTGGTTTGTCCCCGACTTTATGCCTTCGCTCGTCATGGCACAGGTGTCCTATTTCCCGCTTGATACTGGTGCACAACATCAGATTCAATACATGCAGCGAATGCGCGGACTCACCACCGCTGGCATGGCCTGCCTTCATCGCAAGTCATATGGCTCCGCCTGCAATACAGACAAGCGTGATTTACTTTCCGCCTCTTTGCTGGTTTCTTTTTCTTGCCAAGCCCATCGTCCTGATTCTGATTCTGATTCTGTGCGGTCAGCACCTCGGTGGCAGTATTGGTTTGTGATTGTGACGAGGAAGCGGATACTTGGGCGGACTCGGCGTATGTTGTAAAAGTCGACATCAGAGCATGGTCTGGAGTGGAAGGTGAACCAGTCAATCTTCTGCGGTGGTATTGTGGTGGGCCACGAGCCTGGTGGACGGTCGCCAATGGGCGGTCACGCTGCCAACCCGTTTCTCTCGCTTGCCGGTCCACACGCTCGGTCCCCTGACACCCCAGCCACATTCAGGGAACAATATGGATTATGGACATAGAACATGCAAAACAACGTTGGTCTATCCCTTCTAAACTATACAAGACGATAAGGCGGAACGGGCGTTGATTCGTAAAAGATGTGGGTTTTATTTCACTAGCGCAAGAACTGCGGTTACACAGCGGGATACACGCGATTTGATACTTGCCACCACCGGTCTCGGTTTTGAGAGCTTGAGGGCAGGGATAGAGCTCCCCTTTGTCGTAGATCCAATGACAGTCGAGCTGCTACTCCCACTTTCACTGGCCCGCTCGATTTGGGATCTCACGATTGTGGTAATTTCCTCGGCTGATTCCTTGGTCTCTGATTCCTTGAACCACTGACAGAGGAGCATTAGTATTTGATATCAGACTTGATAGTAATACCACCATACCTTGATGAGGAATTTTCCGGAATCCTTGGGGTACCGCACCTGGGTGTCATAGTCAACATATGTCACCCCGAACCGTGTGGAATATCCATCCGCCCTGGCCGGCATGTGGTAAGACACAAAAATTTTACGGCGCGGGAGACAGCCCTACCATTCAAAGTTGTCCAGGAAGCCTGCAGGTGACACACCATGAGACACGAATTGACGAAATAAATACTGAACATACTCCACGGGAAATATGCCCTGACATCAACGCCATCCTCGTGGATGGCGGCGAGTAACGCGGTTGTTGTTCCCCGGAAATAACTGACCCTGTCACTGTCTTTCAGGGCCTGCTCTAAAGGCATGTCATTCTCGCCCTTGACGGCGAAACCATTTTCTGTGACGCTTGGACTCGGTCAGGCAAATCAACTCAGCCATTGGCGCCAACCTACAAGATGGGGGTCTTGTATCGCTAAGATGCCACTGAGTATTGAGCTGATTCAGAATGGATGGACAAACCTTCCAGAGATAGTTCAAAAGCTAACGGGCAAGATCAGGCACGGAGCCATGGGTAGAGAGGGGACATACATGACGGAATCCTTGCGGATCTAGACCAAAACAATGAGTTGGGCGATCCTCAGGACATGGAGGGGGGCTTACAGTCTTGCAACCAAGCACAATGGGCTGGATCATGATGTCAGTAGGGATAGGGAATATATACGTGGAATTTACCCTGTTTACCCAACTGGGTTCCGTCGGGGCGTGTAAAGGTGTAGTCAACCAAGCCCTGGAATTCATCATCACCACCCGCGCCTAAAAGACGGTGAATAACAACGGATGGATCAACAAGAATGAGACGGACGGCAAAGATTAGTCGTGTAGGTGTTCATGCCATAAAAGTCGGATGACCCCTTCACCAGCGCAAGTTCATCTGCCGTGAACTGCGGAAGTCGGGCTCCCAGCATATTCCTCATGTGTGTTGGATAATGACCGAGATAGATCGGATCCTGTAAAGATGGTGGCGTAAGTGCCTGCGCTCCCAGCCATCCAAAGCACTTACTGCATACCACCCTGATGGGTCAAAGCAAAAACGTCGGAAATATGGTCAATAAGGCGAAGAACAATGATGCCCCAACCTTACCAATTGCGACATCCAAAGCATGCTGCGCGGCCTCAATGTCTAATGAGACATCAACCAGTTACATCAAGATGTAGATAAGATGACAACACTTGGCGCTCACTTTCGGGGTTGTCATCGTATGGCATTTGCCAGTCGCCATTCAATGTGATGCCGATTTGGCCTTTCTGTGCTGGCTTGTATCTGTCGCGGTATAATTTGACGACGTTGGCGTGAGATATGATCAAGTTGTGTCCCACACTAGAATCCAAGACTCGGTCAGTATTATTCCAGGAAGGGACGTGAAATGGCTTCGCGGCAGGAATCACTTACATCCACGGTTCCGTGGCCGAATCACCCTCAGGTGATCGTTCCCGGTCACTTGATCTCCCTGGAGCAAATACTCCGCGACCGTATCCCAAGATAGAGACACACCACGGCTCGTTGAGCGTTAGCCTGTCGCCTCGTGTGATCAATGGATAGATGTTGGGTCAGCAGAAATGTTACCAATGCTTGACACGGTCTCCAAAAGCTTCGAAACAGATCTGGGATTGGGCAACACGTGGATGAGCAGGTGAGAAAACAAGACCCGGAAGTGAACAAGGCGTACCCGGGCATAGTTTGTGTAGTCTTTGATGATTTCGTCCTTGTTTAGCCACCCTCCGTACCGATCGTGAAGGCATTGTGGGAGGTCCCAATGGTATAATGTCTGCCAAAGGCTCGAGGTTGATAGGAAGGTGGGACGCCAAAGCTTACCACAAACGGGGTGATGCCGTTGGCCAATAAGCTGTCAATGAGATCCGAGTAGAATTGGACGCCCTTTGGGTTGAGAGGATCGTTACGCCCACCCAGTGGTATGATACGAGACCAAGAAATAGAGAAACGGTACGCCTTGACGCCATATTCGGCCAAGAGTGCAACATCTGCTTTCCAAAGTCTGTACGAGTCGGTAGCAACGTCCCCATCCCTTCCGTCCAATGTCTTTCCAGGAATTTTGGAAAAGTCATCCCATATTGACTTTCCTCGACCGTCAACATTGGTTGAGCCCTCGATTTGGAACGAGGCTTGACGATACTCGCGGGTGAGGTTGCGGGAGGTAACGTTTGTAAACGAAGCGCACCGGTTGCAAATCCCCAGAGAAATCCTTTGGGCAGTTTACGCGCAGAGGGGGCCGCCATTTAATCAAACACCAAGAGCGGGCAACAGCAGAGGTAGCAAAAAATTCATAAGTATGGGTTGCGCTCTTAAACCAAAGACAATCCCCCGATAACACCAGTTCCTGGGTAATTCAGTTGTGTCATTGCCGATAATTGTCCGTCGGTTGCAGGAGATCTGTCGCAAGCTTCGAATGCATGTTTCGGACGACAGGTCAACTTTGTAGCGTTGAATCCCAATCGCCGGGAAAGGAAACACCACAGAAACGCCGTGTGTCAGGAAGGAGGAAATGGGGCATAGGATACCTCTAAGCTCGTAACCAAATGAGGAACATCACTCCGGCGTATTGTCGGCCCCCACGTGACACCCAAGACGAGAGAGTTGTTCCCTTGCCGCTATATTTAGCCCCGAGTCCATATGTCTCAAAGCGATGGCTTAGATGAGATATCCAAGCCTCTTGATTACGCTCAACAGCTGCAACTAAAATGTCGACTGCTAATGGGATCGCCATCCTTGGTGCTGGAATTTTTGCTCAGGAAGGCTCGTGCATGATCAAATATGTATACTGATGATCAATAATCCGATTGGCATCATCCAGCTCATCTCCCGGGACTGGTCGCTCTCGGTTCCGCAGCACCTCCTCTCAAAGCAGTATATTCGCGCTCACAAAAGAGCGCTCAAGAACTCGCAGATGCAGCCGCGTCTGCATTAGGCACTCCCCCGAGCGTCTATTATGACGGAGACACATCCACGGATTTAGATGCTCTCCTTGCGAGGCCCGATATCTCAGCAGTAATCGTGGTGCTTCCGATCACTCTCCAGCCAAGCATCATCCTGAAATCCCTCGCTGCTGGTAAACATGTCTTGAGCGAAAAGCCGGTAGCACCCGATGTCAAGCGAGGCCTCGAGTTGATCAAGACCTACAACACCACATACAAGGAGCAAGGTCTGGTGTGGAGGGTTGCGGAAAATTTTGAGGCTGAGCCCGGATATAAAGCTGTGAGGACGGCAATTCAGGAGGGGAAAATCGGAGAGGTTATCTTCTTCAAGGCGGTCGTGGTGAATTCCATAGACAAGGAGTCCAAGTGGTACAAGACCCCGTGGAGGACTGTGCCCGATGTATGTCCCTATGCTTTATTCTTGACGCGGCTATCAACTCGTTTTCTTAGTACCAAGGAGGATTTTTGGTAAGCCCCACAGGAATTAGAGCCATTGGAAGCCGCTAACCCGCAGCTTTTCCAGCTCGACGGAGGCGTCGTGAGTTTTCATTGTCAAGATCTCCGCCTCGCATTACTGATGGGACCCGTTCATTCAGCATACAATGGCGGCCCTCAGAATCATGCTTCCACAACCTCTAACCCATCTGTCGGGCTACGCATCTCTCAACAAAGAGTACCTGAAACCGCACGATACAATAAACGCGGTTGCAAAAGCCGGCGGCCACTTCCACGGAACGATTGAGCTCACGTTCGCTCTACCAACCACCGCTCGCCCGGTAGCCGATGGCATTGTCATCACGGGTTCCCACGGCTGGGTGTCCGTGAATCAAATCTCACTTCCCGGCGCGAACAAACCTGCCATACGCGTTAAAATCGTCTCAGTGGTCAAAGAACATGGCAAGGAGGAAGATAGGGAGGAAATCACTGAGCACCCTGTGATGGGAATCGAGGCTGAACTCCTCGGCTTCTTTTCCGCCATCTCTGGCAAGAGCGCAGACGCGATAGGGGACCCTCTTGGCGCGCTGCGTGATGTCGCTCTCATTGAAGCTGGGTTGAACAGCGATGGGAACCCCGTGGACCTACTTAAACTCGTCCCGGAGCACCTTTGACAGCTAGAACCGGTCAGGGTAACATACGATCACGGACATGTAGCGATATGTTTATTGGCTATCACAATATTTCAGTGTTGGGTATAGTGCCACCAGGTGTTGAATATGCTTTTGCGGGTTCAGGGTGGGTCCCAGTCAGCGAGGTTATTCCGTTCTCTGCAACCACCAACTCGCACCTCATCGATGAGTGGTTCGGACGACAGGGATAGAAGAAAAACGCTGATTAGAGTGGTATCACCGAGCAAGACGGTTACGCCTCAAACGAAGCTGCGAAGGGGGAACCAGTGATGACGTTGGGGGACGCTGCACGCCCAGCCATGCGCTGGGAAATTCCACACTGGCCCCGAGGACGCAGATCCGGTCATCTCCATCTTGGGTGCCGCAGGCAAACCATCTCGCAAGATATAGGCAGAATTTAGACCTCTGGTTTTACACCGTTTACCGCCGAGTCGATTTAGGCTCGAGGCAAGAATAGCCACGCCAGGCCAAAATCCTGCCAAATGTTCACAGGGACCTGGACCCCGTGGCCACAAGGTTCTGCGTTTTTAAGATCAGCGGTGTGAATGGATTAGAATGCGTTCCAGCAGAAGCCGTCGCCCATACGGCTCGCATTAGAAGCTACTTTGCGACGACCAGCAACGTGAGGGATTCGTACCGTCGTCCATGTCCGAGAGGATCGGTCTTCCAGATAGCTTCCATTCCGTCACGGTCGCTTGGGGCGAGGGCCAAAGTTTTCCAAGGCAGGTGAGGGGATTTGCGCCGCGTTCGACCTGGAGCTTCTAGGACAAATTGGATGATATATCCGAAACTTATCCTAGCCCATACGCTCCCTGCGCGACAAGGAATTCAGCGAGAGTTGACCCCATGATTGCGCTTACCACCCACCAGAAATGTCTCGAGGGACCCGTCAGATACATTCAGCACCGGATTAATGCATCGGGGCAAGTCAAACAGCGTATCTCAAGGCGTCAAGCGCCGGAATCTGCCGAATGTCTGGTGTATTTCACACCCCACGTCCGGAAAAACCTGGGAGACTTTGCGGAGAATGCACATGGGCGCCAGAGCATGATTGATGAATGTCTATTATCCGTGATTGATAAATGATAGCTGTAATGGCATATGTACAGCTAGAAGGCAACGGCCGGGTTGTAGTAACTTGAAGCACGCTGACCAGATACGTGGAGCCATGTAGCTCAATCCTGCGAAGAACAGCCACGATGGCTTCAAGAAAGATGATCAAGGGAACACGACGGGTACATCGCCGGTGGTCTGGACTCTGGGTATTCTGCTGTGGTATTGGACGCGGTGTATTCCGGGGTCGGCGTGGAACCCGCCCGTTGGTGCGGGCGTTCCCGTATTTAGGCTGCGAGTTTAGTGCCATATTCATAACACATGTGTCAACATCCCCATTGAGAAGGCACTTGTGTATGGTGCGGTGATGGGAATTGATGGGCACATCAAGCAAAGGCACGACCCACTCGCTCGTCGACCCGGAAGTTTGAGTTTGAGCCTGGGTCGGTGCTAGCTGTTTGGCACACGGAGGCGAACGAAACAATACCATCACCTGACGGGTTGGTTGATAGATAGCTATTAGTATTAGCAAGACGCCGGAAGTCCGGAGCGAGGTCAACGGACGAAGACAACTGCAAATGGTGCCATGTATAGGGAATATAATCAGGACCATCATCCTAGTAGGGAAAGAAAATTGACAACCCGGAGGTTTCTGCATGCTTCGGGTTCCTCAGCGCATGGTGCGGGATGCGCTCGTCTAGCACCAATTTCGCTCTCAAGGGGACTGGTCCATTTCAAGTATATGTCGAATTTTGGCAAAGGTTCTATTGGGAGGGCTTGTCAACTAAACAAGTATGCTAGAAAGACCAAAAAAGACAACAAATGAATGAAATGACGCATTCCGGTATGTTCCCCATCGTGCTAGAGCCTGGCAAGGCCCAGGACTATCACTGAGGTTGGTGATATGAGTACAGATGTACATTCAGCGTTGATCAAGACCCGGTTACATAAAGTTCGTGTGGACAATTCACTGTGGCGGAGGGGTAGAGGGTCCTGCAGAAGACGGGTGAAAACAGAGGAGGAATAACAAGGCGGGGGTATCTACCAAAGAGGCCAGAACGAGCGGGTGGCGAGTTGGGTCTTGATGCCCTGGGGGCTGGGGCAACCGGCGCCGGAGCAAGCAATGGGTTGGCTGGGTATTGGATTGGCAAATCAATCATGAGTCAAATTGAATAACCACGTACGTCTCCATTGCGCCCAAGCTGGCATCCCGGGCCTCGGAGGTTCAGGCAATGGAGGCGGCGGAGGCGATGCTGGGGTTGGTGGTGCCCTTTTGATCCCCTTTTCTCTCCTCTCGGGTCGTTTGTGTACAGTCCGCCATCCGGGACGAGCTTGGAGAGCCTCTTCTGGTGGGGGAGGTGGGGGTGCCATGAGCTCTTGAGAGGGTGTTTCATTCGGCTACATGTTGTTTAACTAAAAGTTCATTGGAGGTTGCAAATCGGCCATACTGGAGGTCGCCACTCTGCTGAATACTCCCCCCCTGAACCGTGTTTCGACTTGACGCTCATGAGCTCGGCGATCTCACTGAGTGAACCAGTTATAAATCTCGGATGGGCCCATGGAATGGTAGACTAACTATTGCAAAGCACGTCGTTCATCTCGTAGTTTCCCCACCTCGTCAAGAAGGATTCGGACTTCACTAGCAAGTGCTTTGCTAAAGTCGTTGATGTATCTACCAACGGGAGCACGAGTTATTAGCTATACCGCTCGGATCTGCAGCTGGGACGTACTTTGGCGCAGTTGCATTGTAGCCGCCTTTGGAGGTCATCTCGAATGGGAGGAATGTGAATCGATTTCCGATTTGTGCGCGGGATGATGGTCCAAGTTCAACTTGTGGATGAGTAGCGTGACACACACAGTGTCAACGCATTCTTCACCCGATATTTCAAATTTCAGCGCTCCTGCTGCCATCATCGTGCTAACAGCCCACGCAGATGCTACTGTTATATCCAGAAACCCATATGTCCCGACTTCCGAATCAGACTGCTCGTGTGGGCTTCAAGTTCATGTGCTTCCAATACCCGTGGGCCCGCCTGCGAAGTCCCCATGACTGGACCAATCCAACATGGAACTATCTGTATAATCTTTCCCATCCCCATCGCTCCAAACCACATGTGGGGGGTTAGAACTTATAAATACCACCCTTGGACTTGCCATGATTACGCGCCCAGGCCTTACAGCTTATCTCTTCGACCAGTCCTCCATAACCACCCTCAAGCAAGGCCTGATTTGCTATTATGACATCCACTATCAAACAGCCTCTCCACCCATCTGTGATTCCCCGTCTTGATCCTGAATATGTTGCCTTTCACAACTCTGTTATTGCCTATCTCGAACCCCCCTCTACAACCAGTTGGGACCCAGCAATTCGATCACGCCCTGCTGTGCCAGGTGGCTCGGCCCCGCTGGTAGTAGGAAAGACGCAGGATTTTGATTTGACACATACGAAGGTCCGCACGTTTACTCCAGAAGGAGATCCTCCCAGCGGCGGATGGCCGGTGTTCATATTTTTCCATGGAGGTGAGTGGATGTCACAGAGTTAGTGGCCACCTACCAGCTGTCCTCATAGGCGGGTGGACCCTCGGGGGCATCAGTGCGGAAACATCCTTTTCGACAAACATGTGTGTTCGTGAGTAATGTTACCCTTCCAAAAACCCAATCATCTGATGACAATACTAGGTGCTCAATGTGTTGTTGTCTCTGTCGACTATCGGCTCGCACCCGAAAATCCATATCCTGCCGCCGTCAATGATGCTGTCGAATCATTAGACTGGGTCGTCAAGAACGGCGAATCGAGCCTCTCCATCAACACAAAGCTGATCGCTGTGGGTGGATCATCAAGGTAAATATAGCGATGACTGCACCAATCCTGCGATTGACTAGCCCATCAGTGGCGGTAATCTCGCCGCGATACTGGCACTCAAAGCCGCGGAGTCTACACCACCGATCCCGCTGGTGCTGCAAGCCCTCATTGTTCCTGTGACCGACAACACCGCATCTATCTCGACATCTTGGGCGGAAAACCAACACACGCCGTGGCTTACGCCTGCGCGTATGATGTGGTTCCGCGGTAACTACCTCCCAAACAAAGAGGACTGGACGAAGTGGGATGCGTCGCCACTATTTGCGCCCCCCGAATTACTGAGGAGTGTCCCGAAGGCTTGGATTGCAGTGGCCGAATTAGATATCTTGCGAGACGAAGGGGTGAAATATGGGGAAAAGTTGAAGGAACACGACGTAGAAACTGAAATTGTAATCTACCGAGGGGGGCCCCATCCAATTATGGCAATGGACGGTAAGTTCCCCTGTATCAATAACCCACAAAATTCTCACTGACGCATTCCCAGGGTGAGCCTTTGAAGTGTCTTCATTTGTGTAAATGAGACTAACACCGGGGTATCCTTGTAGCGCTCTTCAAATCGGGCGGAACCTCGTCTCTGATGCCGCTTCCGCATTGAGCAAAGCTTTCGGGAGCCTTCCAAAGGCTTGAAACCAACCTGGTATGGATCTACAAATAGTTCCAGACAGTCACCTTTTACTTCAATGTCAAAGTCATGTTAATTGAATCGTTTCAGAGTCAACAGTCCCTTGTGCAACCTATTCAATCAATCTTCATTATATGCCGAGCATCTGATGGATATTATTAGCCCCAAAAACGTCACGTTTGACTTGAGACAGACTTTTTCGCTTCTTACCCACTTGGTGTTCAAATCTGATGCACAAAATGATCGTGATCGGCACGTTCCCCACATCCTGCTCACCTATCGCTGCTATTTTTGCCGCCTCCCGATGTATAATGGATGATAGATGAAGACAGGCTGGCCTCCTCCCGGGAGTCATTCTGCCGGCTTGCCGTAGTCATGGGCCATCGGCACTGGATGATGGTGTGTTTTTTATTCGTAGCTATAGTCTCCGTATAATGCGACTTGATTAACATGGGAATGCCAAACCATCGGCAGCTGTTCCACAGGCGCCCTTTCGGGCTGAAAAGAGAATTTATTTCCTACATTGCCGAAAAAATGTCTGACGGATGGGCTGTCTAGGCTCCTCTTGACGGTTCGCTTCATCCATGACCATATCGTGCCTCTAGAACCCATCACGGCGGCGGGTAAGAGACGACGAAGGTATGATGATACGTTGATAATCGATTTCTGGGAAGTCATTTCACCGATTCCATGGTATAATCTTGATCTTCCCCCGCCGGTTTTGGAGTGTGGGTGCGGGTATTCATTGCGTCCAGCCGCCTACATATAAGCCGCAAAGTCCGTGGCTATCCAACAGGCCCACCTTCCCTCTAACCATGACTTACTCAGTAATTACGAAATTGACTCTTCTCCTGCTGACGGCGCTGTCGGCACAAGTATGCATGTCGCCGCCAAACCCACCTCCCAAAGATCAGGAGCTCGCGGAGACAAAGTCATTGAAGGAGAGGTTTATTTTGTCGTTGGCATTCGGACAGAAAGTCCGTGTCCTCGTTCTCTTGTCCAATGCTTCGTGATGCTGATAGCCTGTATCAGTGCATGACGTGGGTTGCAATATTGTGCGATGTTGTCGCGACAATCTCCGTATCGCACTGGCAAACACCAACGATGCACTATATGTGTCCCAGGCCTCCCGCACCGTCTGCGGTGTTGTGGACGATCCACCCCATCGCTGTTACAGGCGCGCTGGCCGCGGCGGCAGGAGCACTCGGCCGCCTTTGGTACAGCCCGATACCACTTTATTGATGAATGACTGACCGAACTGTGCGGACAGGTGCTTCAATGCTCTTGGCCGTCTGTTCACCTTTCAAGTCAGCATAAGACAAAATCACGAGCTAATAACAAGCGGGCCATACGCCTGGGTGCGCCACCCCAGTTATTCAGCCTTGTTCTTGGTTGTTCTGGGAGAGATGGCGGTGCTGTGTTCCCCTGGAATGTGGCTGGCAGAGTGCGGAACCTGGAGGGGCACCGGGCCTGCCGTTTTGATGCTCTGGGTGCTCATTTCAACGTTGCTGGTGACTACACTGGCAAATAGACTAACCACTGAGGAAGAAGCGTTGAGAAAGGCATTTGGCCCTCATTGGGATGAATACGCTGAGAGGGTGCCCTTTCAACTCTTACCTGGATTGTTTTAGATATACAGTATGGCCCACCAAATATCTATCACCGGATGGATTTTTATGATCATGCTTCATGATACTGCACAAACTGATGTACCAAAGTTTTGTCCGAGCGCTTCAATCCACTTGCAATTCGCAGGCCTGAATGGATCCGGAGATATTCAAATATAACGTGGACAAAGATGGGCAAGTAATCACATGCATCACGCTGGAACTTTTTCCGCACTATGGACTTGTTCCTCTCCCATTCCCCTGGTCTTCGGGTCTGTTTTTGTGGCCAAAAGACACCCACCTAGTGGGTCATTAGTTGGTCTTTGTCACTCTTGCTATCGATGGTGGCTAATATCCATATGTGTCCGATCGGGACGATCACATGAGTCCCATAATAACATTGACACTGTCACTTGTCTTCAATGCTGTACCAGTATCCTTGCTCTCCACCAATCTCTATAGCTCTGGCATTCAATTTTTCAGTAAATCCAGCATCCCGAAATCTCATTATGTTGGCACCTAGAATGTCCCATCCGCAGCGCGATGAACAGAGCCACCCAGCGACTATCGATGTCCCCCCCCTTCTGCGGATCGGAACAACGATGACCAAAATATCTGAAGGGAAGAAAAGAAGAATCATCTTTCGGCTTGACGGGGAGGAGGGCCGTATTCTCTATGAGTCGGGGAAGAGAAGGATCAGCAGTTCATCCAACCGGTTGTCGAAGCTCCTCGCACTGAACGAGAAATCAGTCCCGATCGAGGCTATCAAGGAACTTCGTACTGGTTCGGATGCTCGATACTATTGCGAGCAATTCGCTTTCCCACCAGAAACGGAGAACCGCTGGATTACAGTGATCTACATCCTCGAAGGCACATACAAGACCCTTCATATGTTATCCGACACCCCAGTTGATTTTAGCATATGGGAAGCTACTTTGAAGAAGTTATGTGCGATCCGTCAAGGCTTGATGAATGGGCTAGGAAATGTGGAGATGAGGCAAGCCGTTTGGGAACACCAGTATTGGAAAGGTGCCGATAAGCAGAATGATCAGAGATTGGACTTTGGCGAGGTGGAGGGGCTCTGCAAGCGCTTGAATGTGAATATGCCTACGACAGACCTCCTGCGCATTTTCAAGGTAGGTTTCGGGTCACTGTAAATGGGTTCGTTGCTCATGATGATACAGGAAGCCGACACCAAACAGCAAGGTTACCTCAATTTCGTCGATTTCCAGGGGCTGGTCAAGGTCTTGAAGAGGCGTCCCGATATCGAGAAACTTTACCAAAAACTTGCTTCTTCAACCAGTGGCAGTTGTGACTACCCAACCTTCGAAAAATTCATGCGTGAATCTCAAAAGGTGCGTACTCCATTGATGATGAGTGCAAACGTAACGCATGGGCGCGCTAGTCGGAACTCAAGCCAGATGAGTTGAAACTCATTTTTGAGAAATATGCTTCTTTTGGGAGCCTAAAAACATCCACTCCACCCGATAACTCAGTTCAGGCCGTGTCTCCACCATCGGTCACGATGTCGTTGGAAGGCTTTTCTGCATTCCTCGTATCCCCCGAGAACTCGGCCTTTTCCGAACAAGACCTCCCAGTCTGGCAGGACATGACTCGTCCCATCTCTGAATATTACCTCTCTTCATCTCATAATACATATCTTGTGGGTCACCAGCTCGTCGGAGTAAGCACCATCGAGGGGTATATACGTGCATTGCTTCACAGCTGCAGAAGCGTTGAACGTCAGTACCCTGCTTCCTCTGTTGCCATCGCTGAAATGACAATGAGAAGTTGATATATATGACGGCGACACGGAGCCCGCAATATATCACGGGAAAACCCTGACATCGAAGGTATCGCTCAAGGAGGTCTGCCAGGCGATTGCCAAATATGCATTTACCACTTCCCCATATCCCGTCATCATCTCTGCCGAAGTCCATTGCAAAATTGAGCAGCAAGATATGATGGTAAATATCATGAACGAAATATTTGGGGAAGCGCTAGTCCAAGCACCGATTGAAGGACGGCCGAAGATTACGCAGCTCCCAAGCCCAGACGACCTGAAAGGGAAATTTCTTTTGAAGGTTTGGTCACCCCTTGGGTCATTATTGTTTCAACTGTTGATCCCTCGCAGGCGAAGAATTTATATGTCGTCGAGCAAATTGCAATGATGCAACAAAAGACCCTTACAAAAAAGCCGGCTTTCCTTGAAGCAGATCCGTCGTCGTCGTCATCTTCTGAATCGGATCCTGGACTGAAGGAAGAAATCAAAACGAAATGGAGAAAACTCAAAAGTAAGGGAGGTTTAACGAAGCCCGAGAAACCAAAGGTTCGGATGTCTTTCGCCCTCGCATCGTTGCTTGTGTACACGGTCGGCGTCAAATGCCATGGAATCAGTTCAACGATCGAGTACGCTCCAGAACATATATTTTCTCTGTCCGAGAATTCTGCCAATAAGCTCCTCAAAGCAAGCATGAATGACTTGGTGGAACACAACAAGAACCATGTCACCAGGATCTATCCCAAAGGGACTAGGGTCAATTCCACGAACTATGAACCACATCGCTATTGGGCGGCGGGCTCACAAGTCGTGGCAATCAATTGGCAAACTTTTGGTTCATTCTTTATGCCCTATCGAAAGTGGAGGTGTTGAACGCTTTCACAGATCTCGGTTATATGATAAACCAAGCCATGTTTCAGCGCAACGGTCGGTCTGGTTACGTTCTCAAACCTTTGGCTTTGCGAGAAAAAACTTCGATGGGACTCACCAAACATTTCTTGGATGTCAATGTGCGCTCCCACTTGCGCAAGTACACACGCCATAGCTAATGATGAACCAAAGATCATATCTGCACAACAGCTACCACGACCTAAGGACAGCGACGGTCAAGAAATCATTGAAAAATCTATCGTTGATCCTTTCGTCGAGGTCTCATTGCATATTCCGGATTGGACGCACTCCCCTTTCATCCCCGAGGCATCCAAATTATCCGGAGCGGTTTACCTCCCTCCTACTGACGCCACCAGGACTTCCGCCACATCCGCACGAACTATAACTTTAAGAACTGGTGTGATCAAGAACAATGGTTTCAACCCTGCGTGGTACCAGGAACTCTGTCTCCCCTTTGATTGTGTGGGTGGCATGACCGAACTTATCTTTGTCAAGTTTGCCGTCAGGCATGATGGGAAAGATAGCGATAACCCCCTAGCTGTCTACTGCATACCGCTCAGCTGCTTGCAGCATGGTTAGTCACAATTAGGATGGTATGAGAGTGATACTAATCTTACATAGGGTACCGACACCTCCCACTGCACGACAATCAATTGTCGCAGCACTTATTCTCGACACTTTTCGTACAAATCTCCCTCCGAGATGTCAAGTGAATGATAGAGAACAATCAGGAGATGGACTAGTACTATATGTGACTGATTCTAGTCAGCTAAGCTCGGGGTGGGGCGACGATAGTGAAATTTTGCCACGACACGTTTGCTGCGCAGTGCGCAGGTTCGCTGAACTTGGATAAATTCAACTCCGATGCCTCCGGTTACAAACAAGCATGTGCGGGTCATCTTCATACGTGGCTACATAGCTGTATGTGGCTCCTGTGGGTATGTCCTCTCCGTGGTGGGTGGATTATGAGACTCTCAAGACTCAGAGGCCTGGTTTCGTTCAATGTGGAAAAGGGCCTGGGGGCGGAAGCGCCGATGAATTGATGTCAGTTTGGTGCAGCATGGTGGCGCAGGTGTTTGCCCAATGGCTCCCACTTGGTGAAACGTCGTGAAAAAAAAAACCATCGGTAAAATTTTCAGACGAGCTCGTTTGGGTGCTGAACGAATGCTACCGCATCAAAAAAAACTCAACGGCTGCCAGTGCTAAAGCTAATATGAAACCAGAGGGGACCACTTGGCCGCGGAAGCTTGGACCTAGTCGCTGATTTAGCACCAGTGACAGCATTACTAGTGACACCGCGAGCACTAGTGCTGATGGCTCTATACTTCCTGTCAGCCTCAGGAGCATCAACATCAGCCTCATGCACCTTGGCACGAGAATGCAGAAAAAAAAGTGTGGCAGTGACTCATTCGCCTGGGCCAGGTGCAACATTGGGGGACTGGAGATAAATGGTACAAAGATGAACAGGAATCAGTTGGTGATCCCCCTCTACTCACGACCAGCCCCGATTCCCCACCTATGCCCTTACGATGACGCCTACGCCCGAATGTGCTGGACCAGGAACGAGTACGTGCACTAAAAGCCCCCTGCTCTGACTTCTCATTCTATTTTCTATAGATTCGAGCCCAGAACCCTCTAAACAGTCTAGAAGTTCCATTTCTTACGGCGAACATACGGGATCCAGTTCTGATGGGGTTCGATTGTCGCATCAGACGGTTCCTGGACCATTTGCGCCCGGCGCGCAATCCCTTCCAGTGGAACTCCTACATGACATCTTCCTGTTCTGCGGAGACCAGCATCATACAAATAAACCTCATCCCAACCGCCCTCCCCTTATCTTTGGGCGGGTTTGCGCGCAGTGGCGTCGAATCGCATATTCTTCTCCCAAACTTTGGACGAGCCTCAATTTCAACCTGGCGGGCCCAGGAACGCTTGAAGAACGTATATCTTTGGCAGAGGCATGGCTGGCTCGGGCCTCCCCACTTCCACTCTCCATCTCCTACACGATCCCCAGAAAGCTTAGCTGGAACACGAGCGCGGGGGATCTCCTCCTACCATTTCTCAACCAAACTGTCAATTTGATGTTAGATCTGCCGTTCCGGTTGTTGCACCCACTTGCCGCTCTGCCCCCGGGATCAATGTCACTACTTGAAGTATTGGAATTGCGAAACCTCGAACATCCCCTTGATCTTCCATTTCGGCAAGCGCAGCCGATCAATTTTAGCGGGGCCTGTCGACTTTGGAGTGTTACCATGACACGCCTCGGGACCCGGAGCCTCCAGAGTGTGCGGAACATTCCATGGTCCCAGCTTGCTTATCTCTCCCTTATTAATAGCACGCTCCCTGTCCATCAAGTTCGGGAGATACTTACCAACTCACCCAATCTCATCAGTCTCCTCTATGATTTCGCGGGTTCTGGAGCTTCAGGCGAAAACCACCACCACCCGCCCTCAGGCCTACTCATCCACCATAATCTTCGACATTGTGTTATCTCGACGCATGGGTGTCGTATTTCGGAGTTTTTCCAATGCCTTTCCCTTCCCGAACTCAATTCACTCGGCATTATATATAATGGCGACCAGGTCCTTAGCGACGAAGTCATCTTACCCGCTCTCATGAACCTCCGACGCCGCTCATTATTTCCCCTCACATCACTCGCTTTCCGAAAAATGCACCTGCCCCTACACCAGCTCATACAAATCCTGCACCATCTCTCAGAATTATCAGAGCTCCACCTTGATGAGTGTTGCTGTCTTGACCATGACCTTATCCATCACCTCCATTTTAACCCCCTCGATTCACCCCCTCTCCTTCCGGCGCTTCGGAGGCTTTATATTCTCGATTCTAGCCATGCACTCGATGATAGCGAAATTCTCGCCATGATTGAATCCCGGCGCTTGCACCCGAACCATCCCCCCACTCGATTAACCGATGTCGCTATTAGCCTGGGAGATACTCAAACACCATCCTCCAACACTCGCCTTGATCAGCTGAGGCTGGACGGGCTTCAGACCGAGGTATTAAGGCCTGCCTATAACCGCGACCGGGAACCCGCGCTTACCACCATGTCACAGCACGCCCCCGATGACTTCCATAAACTTTGGGACGCTTCCCTTGATTCCCAGACTTTGGATTCGTGATGTCAGATCCAGAACGTTGCAGGGACCCGCTAAGCTGGGTGACAGCCCCAGCCCCAGATCACTAACCCGTGTGGGACACTCTCACTATGTATCTTACGACTTTCGTCTTATTTATTTTATGTATCTGCCCCCTCAATTAACTAATCGCCTTACCACGCGTTTGTATTATAATCTCAAGTCGCAAGCACTGGCGTGGACAATCACATCGGCCCCCGGATTTGGACAGCCATACATATATCTCATTCCGATTAGTATCATTTCGCGCTCGGCCAACGGGCAAGGATGCATACGCCTCCTCACCTGCTATTCAGATGAATCGCGCTAAGATCAATGTGGAAAGGGCATGCAGTGGCGGGCGTGAAGCAACAGGCTTCTTTGAGGAGGGCTAACCTCACATTTCGCGATCGCCTAGCTAGTGATTCCAACACCCGCGTAGTGTTATGGGTGCTGGAAATCCAAAATTGAAGGAAGACTGCTGCAACCCGCCAAAGCTCTGGCGCCCAGATAAGCGCCCAAGCCAAGTCTGGCACGGAATTAAATTGAACCTGGCTCACAATGCTCAGGGTTCCCACCAAGAACTCGAGCCTCCCGCAACCCATTGTTGGGGACACTGAGCTTGACATATGATGCAAAGTCACCCCCTCCCAACCGTCTCTTTGCATTCGCCGACCGCCATCGTCCATTCCCAATACGACCCAGACTCAATCCCGCCGGTCCCAGGACAAGGCGAGTGGACCCGGTTCGTGTGCCTCAGCGACTCCCATTCACGCACATTCCACGTTCCGGGTGGCGACGTTCTGCTCCACGGCGGGGATCTAACGAATACGGGGACGGTGGCTGAGTTTAGGAAAACCGTGGAGTGGTTGTGCAGCCTCCCACACAAGCGAAAGATGTCAGTGACCCTGCCAGGAGTATGGGGTGTCCGATGCTGATAGCTGCAGACTAGAATTATTGCGGGGAATCATGACCTCACGTTGGACGCAGAGTGGTATGATGGGAATTATGCCCGGTGGCACTCCCGGGAAGGCAAACAAGTATGTGTCGAGGGCGCTCGTTGTTCGGGTTGCGGACGCTCATTAGAATAAGGACTTCCAATCCATCGTGGATTTGCTCAAAGGGCCAGATGCTATTGACGCTGGCCTAGTGTATCTTCAGGATGAAGAATACCGATTCCAGGCAAGGCCGGGGGGCAAATGGTGGAGCGTGTATGGTTCACCGGCAAGCGATTTATCATTTCGCCCGTGGAACTCTTTGATATTGATGCTCTACATAGTGGTCTCCGATATTCTACAATTGGGCCTTTAGCTATAAAAGAGAGAATGCAGAGGGTGGGTTATAACCTTGGATACACCATCCATCATTGCTCATGTCAAACATAGATATCATGTCAAAGATTCCCAAGACCGATATCCTGTAAGCGATGATCTCCAAAAAGAGTTTCTGCACCGTATCTTACACCCTGACAGCCTTACGCACGGACCTCCTCTTGATATATTTGACCTCACCACTCACGGCGAGAGGGTTGGATGTCCAAGCCTGCGCGCCCACCTCACGCGCCTCCGCCCGCGTCTACACCTCGTCGGCCATATCCACGAAGCGCGCGGGGCGCATATCCACACATGGGACCCCCTCTCCGCGTCCGCCGGGCCCCCAACCATCCAAAACGACACGGAAATGACAGGGAGCAGTACAGGTGAGAGCGGGGCTGAATCCGCTGATGTTCCCAGCGGTGTGGGAACAGAAGGTGCGGCGGTGGGGCCACCGGAGACAACGGTCTTTGTCAATGCGGCAAATTGGCCATCAGCCAAAACAGCGCGCGCGGTCAATGCGAGGGGTTTGTTCGGAGGACCTGGTGTGCAACCGATTATTGTGGATATGAAAGAGTTTTGATCCAGAGAGCGCGCAGTGTAATTTTATAATACGCAGGTGGGTGTATCCCTTTTGGTGGAGAGATGACGCTGATTTGGGGCGTGAGACTACGCGGGAGAGATGTCTGGTTGATACGTGGCCGTGGATGAGATCTTGGATCAAAACAGGCTATGAGCGATGTGTATGTTTTGGAATTTTTATGATGACTGCAAAGTAGTGGAAAACATCGTAATAAAGTTTCGAGTGCCACTTTGGTAATGAGGCGTCGAAGACATGTCTATCAAACTTGTCCGACATTCGCAACCTAAACCGGTGTAAAGTTTTCGAGTTGGGTAATGGGATCTTTCGAAGACTGTCAAGTCGAAAGTATCTGACATCCGCAACCTAAACGGATATCATTATTCAATGATTGGGGGGCGCCCAATGCTAGCCGTTCGCTTGATGAGAAGACAGTTGACAGCCAGTTCCCTCGCTTCGATTCGCGTGATATATTTAGGGTGGGGAGGTCACTTTTCTCGCAACCGGGGTCGACGGGCTGGATGATTGAGAGCACAGCATCCAGATCCACCATCTGAGGTGTATCTTGCCTCAGAGGTGCTTGCTGACCGGGCTTTGGCACCCGCTCGCCCCACGTCTGAGCCACCAGTCACCCGCTGCGCATAAACGGCGGCGGCGAATGTGATTATCGATAGTGAAAACAATGGCCACCCATCGAAGAGGGCAATGACTAGGCCGCTGGATGTCATTTATCAGTCCAAGGGCGCGATTCGGAGACTTGCCGGACAATGTTGGTCAGGCTGACGTTGCGTCAATGCTGTGAGTTGTACCTGAATCCCTGAATGTCCCGCAGGACTCGGCATTATTCAACGCTGGTGACCATGTTTTGACAGATCACCCAATTGGATGGGCATACGTGGAGCAAGAATTTGGTTGTTCTCATGGGGCCGTCTGTTATCGAAGTGCTGCGGCCGCTCTCATGAAATCGCCCTGACGGCTGTGATCGAGGCTGTGCAGGCGCGACTTGAAGCGACCCTGTTGCTGAGCATAACACATAGCACGACATTGGCCGACATGTGACCAAGCTGGTTGCAACGATTTTGAAACGATCAGGAACTCGCAAATCCACTACTTGGTGCCCGCCCGCGTTGAAATAAAAGCTGGTTGCTAGGCCTCTATTTGGTATTATTACTTCTAAAAGCTCCCCACACACCGGGAATATCAATATTTCAGCAGGTGTTGAAACTTTGGTTGAAATCTGTGCCTAACATTTTGAGGGGTCGAAATGTCTCCGATGAGATTTTGGCTGGCCAAAATGTCAAGGCACACATTTTGATCAAAGTTCCACCAGGCCGAAAATGTCACGTGACCCCGTCAAAATATTGATATTCCCGGTGTGCCAGGAGCCACCAGTTTGAATTGTTGCAACAAGTACGCTTTTAGCGCGGTACCAAACCCATCCAGAAATCACCGGCATATCGGTAGGTAATCAGTCGCTTTGACGACGGGCGGCTTTTCAATTTTGGGCGGCTTTGTGGGTGCCACCTGGGTTACCAATAATCGAATTGGGCGGAGGCAATTTTTAGCTGTGCGGCAGGCGGTGGCGCACGAGATGATGGGGCTTACGTCCGAAAATGGATTATTTTTAGAATATGTTTGTGTGTTCCCAGGTCGAACCGTTACTTTTCGATCCTATACAGGTAGTGTCACTATCCCAA
>QGOG01002089.1:0-10961 GCA_003313185.1 Collybia sp. MG36 | reverse complement strand
TTACCTTGAGTCTTTCAGCGCTTCGTCATTGAACTAGCGTAAATAAATCTTTAAGCCCGATCTATTTCGACCTAGCCCGCAGAAAAAACATCAAAAGTTGAATTCTCCATCCAACCACATTCAGGTGCGTTCTAACATGTCCCGTCTCATTCACTCACTGGTAACCACTACATAGTAGCGATGAATCTCACTCCTACGGCAATCCCAATTGAGGCTCGCGCACTCGTGCCCCCGTCGAGCCAACGCTTCAGACCCGTGCCTGCACACCTGGAACCCGTGCGCGGCAACCCCGAGCGGCACCCAGCCCTGAAACTGCAGCTCGCTCTCCAACGACTCCTCCGGGACTCAACTTCATCGCAATCTGAGGTGTTCAATGCCTGCGTCCCCGTCGCTGCCTTCCTCTACCTTCTGTTGGTCGGCATGGCTATTCCTCGATGGGTCCGCGATGATACAGGCTGGTTCGCTATCGTCGACGTGGAGGGGTTCAGTTCGGACTCAACGGCGGTCGCTGCTGTGCTCCCTCTCATATCAGGTCTATTCGGGGTGTTGACCATCTTGCGTCTCTCCATCTGGCTGGGAGCCGCTGCAGTTCGGGAACTCGCCAGGCAGGACTTGGAGCCCATATTCGGTTCTGGGGAGCTCAGTCACACGAATCTTGCTCTTGGTGCCTTCCTGAATTGATCACGAACCCCCATACGATATATGATTGCTTTCGCCACAGTTTGAAGATCGGTCATATTGAACAAATAATCATGTTTTACTCGAGTGGCACTACGGCACTACTTCTTTCTTCCCAGCCATCCCAGATAGTAGTGAAAGAATCAGCGTTCAACGATTATTCTTGCAGGCCAAAAAATTGTTCTTAACCGCGCCAGCCTGTGGGGTCCCACTCGTTAAACATGGTCCAGCCCTCAATCTAGGAGAGATTGCTGCCTACCGCATGGCGATTGCGTCCCATTCTTGTGGTCAACGTAGACGATACGATCTGCCCCCGGGGGTCCGCCAAAGTATGGCCGATTCGCTCTCAATGGGTATTCGATGAAATTGTTCTTCCCCTGGCACCAAGGGAATGGCACTTTCTCCCTGTTGCCGAATCTGTGCGGATATTTCCCGCTGTGGTTCCGATCCACCAGCTTGTCAGCATTGACCGGGAAAGAGAACTGACCCGAATACCGTAGGGTTCGGATTTTGAAGATGACCTGCCCCAATCGACTTGCCTATATCACTACCGCTGTATTTTTTTGAGCCTCATGTAGGGCAGAACTGATTAGGGGACGGCGTTTCCCGAATATGACCACAAGGCTCACCGCACGTGCAAGAACCCCGAGACTGCAACCATCGAGGTGCAGAGAATGACAAAGGTTTCAAGGAACTTCATGATAGGTGTGAAAGAGTTGTGTTTTTTTTTGTTTCTGTGCCCCTTCGAGAACGTGCTACTATGCTTACACCTTGGGCTTGGATATTTGATGCCGAGCAGATTCCATTTACTGGACACCCCCTCCTCCCCGTGAACATTCGAACCCCCAACCTTCGCCCGCACCGGATTGACGGAATTAGGACAAGGGATACACAGGGCCATCGTTGGTTTCCACCCTCGGCTCAAATATGTCTTTCCGACCGTGGCCTCCAGCCGTGATGTCATGTACATAATTGGAATCCTTGTTCTCCCCTACACACAAAAATCAAGAGATATGAACCAAATCACCCGCGACCAAGGCCAATAAATGAAATATAGTAGATAGAGATGGGCGCTGGCAGGAACGGCCTACGATCAGATGTAATATCAATCCCAAGTAATCTCATGCGATTCACCGGTGCTGGTACCTGCACTACCCGATCATGCGGACCAAGCGTGAGTGCGCACATCGGCGGCTTGACCCCGCCCAAACCCCAGATTCAACCCTCTCGGGCCCCCACCCCCGTCGATAGCAGACTTGATCCCGCTTCGTGGTTCAGTCGTTTATTCATTGCCGTTGACTCACAGGGTGCCTGAATGGTCCCTCCGGCGTCACCATACACGTCCAAATTAGATCATTATGAAGGTGGCAGCGTTGAGTCCGTGACTGTGCTTTGATGGAGGCGAATGAAACGCTTTCTGGTGGGGGTGGA
The DNA here is from genome assembly GCA_003313185.1 of Collybia sp. MG36. Lineage (NCBI taxonomy): Eukaryota > Fungi > Basidiomycota > Agaricomycetes > Agaricales > Clitocybaceae > Collybia > Collybia sp. MG36. The sequence continues at coordinate 8,852 of QGOG01002089.1, read as the reverse complement.
CGCTTGATCACACCACTACCACACCACTGGCCCCCCTCTGGCCCTGGGCCCAAGCCCATCCCATACCGACGCCACGTTTTGAATCAATTTGATGTTATGGATCCCAATACTTGTACAATGGTTTGTCTCCGTCTCCGCGACACTTGAAAATGATCTATATATAGCACGTGCTTACCCCAGTTCCACGTGAGCGAGCCTCCTTCGCTCCGGTGTACGGTCGCGGACAAACAAAGTCCGCAAACATATATGATGATTATGGGCGCCCAGAAAATAGCTCTAGGGCGCTCCCCCGTCGGAATAGCTTATTTAGAGAAGGACTCTGGCACAAGCCAGATTTTCCGTAGAACCCGAATCCCAAAATTGTTGGCGGGTCAGCAAAACACACCCCAAAATCGAGGAAAATAGTACAATCGATTCCTTTTCCGAAGCTGAATGTGATTCCGCAAACTGGAATTCCATTGTGTGGTTTGTTCCAGCTCAATTAATGGAATGTTACATGAAGAAATTGCCCCCTGCCGCTGGTCTCATCAGCAGGAGGCAGGAAACCAACAGTGTCGCGCAATATATCAGAGCTCAGAAACCAGCAAGAGGCCCCCCGTAGCTAGCCCGAATCGGAGCCTGAAGGAGACGGCAGGAACATCACCTCTGAACAAGATTCTGATTTGGAATGGTCCTCGCACACGAAATTTGATGGTTCAAAGCCATGTATTGATGGAGAATCGAGGGAGGCTCGGGGACTGATATTGAAGTTGATGAAATAGCCGTGGATGGACTCACTGTGAAGGTGGAGGGGAAGGATTCTGTGCCAAGTCGAGGCTGGCACTTGACAACGGCGATGATCCACGGGATGAAAACTGCATAGATCCCCGAGTCCTTGAAAAGGAAAAATATGAGATGAAAGAAATGTAAATCGCAACTGCGCTGAGCGGGACAAGAGAAACGACTGACTCACGATTGTGGCACCCCCAGCACGGCCAACTACGTATAAACAGGGCCTAGACGTGGGCAGTAAATCTGACCGCACAATTCGTTGATACAAGAGCCTCCTTAGAGGCCAAGTACACTCGAAGCTTTGTGCGTGGCCACCGAGGATCTGACGATGTACTGCTCATTCAACTTGGCTTGCGGGCAGGATTTCCAAATCTGACCTTTCCACTATGACCACATCCAGGTGCCCCGATATCATGCAGTCTCCGACTGACCCCGAACGGCACCCAGTCTTGAACCTATGGCTTGCTCTTCGATGGCTCATTCGTGGCTCACCCTCATCGCGACCCGAGATGTTCAGTTCCTGTGCCCCCGTTGCGGCCTTCCTATACCTTCTACCCGCCGGCATAGCTATCCCCCGGTGGGTGCGCAGCGCGGGCTGGTTTGCCGCGGGTGCAGAAAGACTCACTTTGGACTCAACTGTAGCCGCTGCTGTGCCCCTTCCCATCACAAGGCTATTCGGAGTTTTGGCCATCTTGCGCCTCTCCATCTGGCTGGGATCGGTTTGCGGTTCGGGAGCTCGCTGGGCAGGATTTGGACCCCATATGTAGTTTCGAACGGACCTTGCTCTTGGAGCCTTGTTAAGTTGATCGCGTATATGAACAGGAACATACACGATAACTATAAAATGACGTTGGTGAGCAGCAATTTACACAACCGACGAACATTCGCTCAGAAGCAAATTCTTCATTCGTGGGTAATCATCTCAGACGACCTAGCTGACCTGCGGCTGAACACACAATTCTGACAATAATGATTGGACTGAGGTCCCCGGAAGGCTCAAGACCATCTCGCCAAGAAGGTTCGGAGCCACATTCATCATAGATGACACCATTACATGCATGCTGGGGACAAGGACGGATGTGGAGACACACTTTGACAACGCTGAGGTTATGCTGGTGTAGATTGAGATTAAACAAACAGTTTGTTGGGATCCCCAAATTTGAGGCAAATGTTGGGGACGCGGCGTGGAATATCGACGTCCCCATTGATAACAACACCTAGATACGTTGGGGGCCTGTGTTGCGGGTGTCGCCAAAGGAAACTTTGTCTGGAATCGAGCGGGCCGAGGGTGATCGGCCTCAAACTATAACTTTAAGGTAGGCGTACACTTATTTCCCTGTTACAACGGCATCCAATCTCAGCTCATTGTCAAAATAGCAAAGAGGAAAAAATCCGTATCCCATCCACCACGCCCTCAGCACTATGTCACCATCCCTCACCATACTTGAGTCCGGATAAAAACACTGAAATTTCCTACATCGTGGGTTGCACTGGGAGTGGAGAAAGCCAGCCTTGATCATTGTGGGCGTGAAATAGTTTGCCAGTGTGGCCATTGTGGTCGCAACCAAACAAGCCGGAGTCATAATCTGGATGAGGCCCTTACCAAACAATCTACATAACGAACCCTGTCAAATTGAGCGAAGGCTCTCCCGAATTGCGCGTCGGAATCAGTAGGTTCACTGGGGCACAACTGGGTAATATGCCAGGAAGATTGGTTCAACCTTCAAGTTCAAAGCAATCGGACGCATTCATCCAGGCAGCATTCCAGGCTGCATACTTTGGCCTTTACGGCCGGGTTCGTGTCGGCTGATATCAGATGGGGGTGGATACTGGACGAGACACCGCCGACAACCAACATAAGCTCATGTGGCTCACACCGGAATTGCGGGCGCGGCACCAATTGTCGTAAGGGGCTTCGTCAATCCGGTGGGCACCCATGAGCATGCATTTTTTTTGTTGGACATGTGACATTTATACCCACTCCCCAGACGGAGTGAGCGGTGGTCGTACAAATACGACAGGGGACTGTAAACATGTGAAGAAGAGGAAACTACTGCTAGCGTAGAGGAAACCAGAAACCGCGTGCGTTGTCACATATGACGGCAGAAACTGGACTATGGGCACGGGTATGCATTGGATGCGGGCTTTGAGGGGGAAGATGTCGTCATGTGTGTGTCGACTCTCGCACCGATTAATCGCATCTGCTGAGCACCGGTGAGTTGGTTTGTGATTATCGTGCCACATTCAGTGTTGATTCTAGAATTCAAGCAAGGTCTTCACGACGGCGTAATACTGATAGATTGGCCATTATCAACTAAATGATAATATTGCAGCGCCCAAGAGTAATTTTGCTACCCTGGATGGTAATGAAAATTGAGTGTTTACTCCCCATGCTCGCAGCCCACGAAGTTATTCCCGGCCGCCCCTGTGTGTGTCATACAACCTGTGAAACCACACTCTTCATATATGAACCAGACATCTCGAAATGTTCTGCTCACCACATGGCATATGTGTTCCATCAACATAGACGACACGATCCGGCCCCGGGGGCCCACGAGCGTATGGAGCACCGGATTTCAACGGGTATTCAATCAGGGTATGATGAGCATCCGCATGGCACAAAGGAAAGTGCACCCCCTCCCTGTTTCCAAATCTATGTGGATATGGTCCACTGAAATCCGATTCATTAGCTTGGAGGCATTGACAAGGCAAGATGCGGGAGAGGAGACCTGAATGAAGTAGGATTCGGGTTTTGGTGAATTCCCGCTATGATCGCCACGGCTGTTTCGGTGTCGCTATATTTGTTCGAGCCTTATGTGGGACGGAATTGCTCAGGGATCGCACCCCTGAATATGACCATCATGCTCACCGCACGTGCAAGAGAACCCGGAGACCGCAACGACCGACGCGCCAAGGAGGATAAGCATTTTGAAGAACATGAGTAGGTACTAGCGTGGATGAGCGCCTTGTTCGACTATGGTTTGTGAGCGAGCCTTTTATACACGTAGCGCTGTGCCTAACTATGTGCACGCACAAGTGCGACGTACATCGAAGGTTCTGAATCTAGGATTCACAGGGCTTCCCACCCATTCGACATTGATGCGCGCCCTTCAACTTCGCGCTTCACGCACATGTTTCATGCTTCTGATCGCATCAGACACCCTTTTCACCATTTCTTTGTGCAGTATTCAACTCTCGTAACATTTGCTACACCTCATTTGATATCCTTAGCACACCAGTGGTAGGCTTGATCTCCGTCATCGGTGGGGGCGGTCGGGACTCGAATCGTCACTGTTTTCCCAAATGATCCTGCCTCAAATGTTTCACCTATCCAGAGATATCTACCTTTCTTGGCAATATGGAACCCCCGTTCGAGCACGCGTGCGGGTCGAAGCACATTTATCAAGATAGCACGTGGCACCTCTTTCGCTATGGGTCCCTATATATATCGCTCCATCGGCGGTATTTCTCGCCCGCTCGCCTCCTTGGGTTCTCTCTTGGTGCAGCGCTTCATTCGGGAACCCTCGCTGCCGTCTTCATCCCCTTCGGCTCCCCTTGTGAGAATGGACCTTTCTCTCAGAACCTGGAAGCGGGTGAAGGTTCTTTCCCAATCGAGCCACGAATATTCGGCACCATCACTATTTGGTTTCTCAACTAGGCTAGTTGCACATTCGACCATTGGGATCCCCTCAATGGAGAAGCGTAGCGGCGATTGGATCAACTGCTATTTTATCGAAAGCTAACAACGCCAATTGTCTTGCAATCGTGGACACCTACTAGAGGTCGCCATTGCGAATCAGGTCTGTTGAGGTGCGACTGAAAAAATCAATGTTCAACTACCATAGAACGATGCTTCTAACTGCTAGCGCTCCAGAAGTTTTTACTGATGGTATCCAGACCGGCACGGAATATGCAGCGCCCCGCGTGCGACATGGAAGCATCCCCGCTCAAACACTATGTAACCCATAGTGTGCGTTACTGTGTGTACCATGTATTCACCTGTAAACATACAAATGGAACCCCTACAATCGAACATTTACGCTTTCTGTCAAGCCGCTCTCCTTGTCGCCTTCAGAAGTGTCGACGCGTCCGTTTCGGTCTCGCGCCTGAGAGCGCGCACGCACAAGGCATTCTTGAACGCCCAAATCCTTGCGCCTCCGGACGACTGGGAAATGTTCCATCATAAACGGATACATGTGACAATAACGACTGCCCCTATCTTGAGCGACGGCGGCTGACTGGGATACACCACTGGAGTGGCTGACCATACGCCTCTATTTCAACCTGGCTCGCAGAAAAAACATCAAAATTTGAATTCTCCATCCAACCACATTCAAGTGCGTGCTAATATGTCCCATCTCATTCATTCACTAATAACCACCACACAATAGCGATGAATCTCACTCCCACGGCAACCCCAATTGAGGCTCGCGCACTCGTGCCCCCGTCGAGTCAACGCCTCAAACCCGTGCACGGCAACCCCGAGCGGCACCCAGTCCTGAACCTGCAGCTCGCTCTCCGACGACTCCTCCAGGACTCATCCTCTTCGCAATCTGAGGCGTTCAATGCCTGCGTCCCCGTCGCTGCATTGCTCTATCTTCTGCTAGTCGCCATGGCCACCCCCCGCTGGGTCCGCGATGACGCAGGCTGGTTCGCTATCGTCGACGTGAAGAGGTTCACCCCAGGCTCAACGATCGCCGCTGCCGCGCTCCTTCCCATCGCAGGTCTATTTGGGGTGTTGGCCATCTTGCGTCTCTCCATCTGGCTGGGAGCCGCTGCAGTTCGGGAACTCGCCGGGCAGGACTTGGAGCCCATATTCGGTTCTAGAGAGCTCACACGAATCTTGTTCTTGGTGCCTTCCTGAATTGATCACGGACCCCCCATACGATTTATGATTTTTTTCGCCACAGTTTGAAGATCGGTCATATTGAACAAATAGTCATGTTTTACTATGGCACTTCTTTTCTCTTCCCAACCACCCCAGATGGCAGCGGAGATCAGAGTTCAATTATAATGCTTGCAGGCCACGAACTTATTCCCAACCGCGCCAGTGTGGGTCATGCAGCCTAGGCCCATTCGTTAGACATGGTCCAGCCCTCGATCTAGGGGAGAATGCTGCTTACCGCATGCCGTTTCCGTCCCATCATTGTTGTTGACGTAGACAACGCGATCTGCCCCCGGGGGTCCGGCGAAATACGGCTGACCCGCTCTCAATGGGAATTCAACATAGTTGGTCTTCCCCGGACACCAAGGCAAATATACTCCCTCCTTGTTGCCGAATCTATGCGGATATTTCCCGCTGTGGTTCCGGCCCATCACCTTGTCAGCATTGACCGGGAAGATGCAGGAGAGGAGAACTGACCCGAATACCTTAGGGTTTGGATTTTGAAGATCAGCCACCCCTATAGCCATGCCTATATCATTGCCGCTGTATTGCCTTGAGGCTTACGTTGGGCAGAGTTGATTAGGGGATCGGGTTTCCCGAATGCGACCACAAGGCTCACCGCACGTGCACGAGAACGCCGAGACTGCAACAACCGAGGTGCAAAGAAGAGTGAGCGTTTCAAAGAACTTCATGATGGGTGTGAAAGAATTGTGTTTTTGTTTCTGTGCCCCGTCGAGGGCGTGCTTTTATACTTACACCTTGGGCTTGGGGGCCTGGATATCTGATGCCGAACATATTCCATTTACTGGGCCAGCGATTGCAATCTGGACCTTCCCCTCCTCCCCGTGAACATCTGAACCCCCCAACCACTGTCCGCGCCCGGTTGGCCGAATGAGCACAAGGGATATCCAGGGCCAGCAGCCGTCATTTTGTATACATAATTAAAGTCATTGTTTTCAAAGATGAAGCAAATGTCCTGCGATTAAGGTTAATAAAGAAATATATGCAGATAGATATGGGTGTTGGTAGGAACGACCGAGGATCAGATATGATATCAATCCCAAGTGCTCTCATGCGATTTACCGGTACTGGTACCTGTGTCACTCGATCATCCGGACCGAGCGTGAGTGCCTCTTGACTCCGTGCAACCCACAGAATTCGACCCTCCCATCCCCGTCGAGAGCAGACTTCATCTCGCTTCGCGGTTTCACTCGTCTATTAATTGCCATCGACTCGCAGGGTGCCTAAATGATCCCCCCCAGCGTCATCAGAAACATCTAAATTGGATCATTATGAGCGTGGCAGCGTTGAGCTCGTGAATTGTGCTTGGTGTTGATATGGAGGCGAATAAAACGTTTTTTTGGAGGTCGGCGCTTGTTCACGCCACTGGCCCCCTCTGGCCCCCATACCGACATCGCGCTCTGAGTCATTGATGTTGGTATGAATCCTAATACTTGTCCAATGTTACCGGCTCCGCGAGACTCGAAAATGATCGATGATTTTCTATAGCGCGCGCTTACGCCAGTTCCACATGAGCAAGCCTCGGCGGCTCCGGGCTGACAGGGTTATGTACGGGTTGCGGGCAAACAAAGTCCGCAAAAGAATAGCTTGTTTATGTAAAACCTGAAGGGATGTTGCACGAGCCGAATTTTAAAATTCCATAGAACTCAAAAATTTTGGCCAAACACACCCTAAAATCGAGAAAAAGAGTGCAATCGATTCCTATTGCAAAGCTGAGTTCGATTCCGAAAACAGTAATTCAATTGTGTGTCTTGTTCCAGCTCGAAAAAATGGAATGTTTCGTGAAGAAATTACTTCCCGGCCCTGGTCTCATCTCGACAAAAGGCGGGAAAGCAAAAGCATCGCGCAATATATCAGGGCTCAGAAACCAGCAAGAGAAATCCAGGCCACCATCCCACGCCCCAGTCGCAAGCCCTGAATCGGGGCCCGAAGGAAATGGCAGGAGCATCACCTCTGAACAAGATTCTGATTTGGAATGGTCCTCGCACACGTAATTTGATAGTTCAAAGTCGTGTATTGATGGAGAAGAATCAGAGGATGGCTCGGGGACTGATATTGGAGTTGATGACACAAGCGATGGACCTGCTGTGAGGGTGAAGGGGAAGAAATGTAAGTCGCAACTGCGCTGAGGGGGACAAAAGAAACGACTGACTGTGGCACCCAGCACGGCCGACCACATATAAAAAGGGCTCAGATGCGGGCAGGAAATTTGACTGTGCAGCTCGTCGATACACGAACCTCCTTGGAGGCCAGGGCACACTCGACGCTTTGTGCACTTCCGATCTGGTGCGTTGAATGGGATCCACGGTCAGGGGCAGCCGGCACGGACCGGTACTCACCATAGATATGAATTTTCGTGCTGGGGACTCCAGCTCAAACATTCGGACTCTGGGTTGACCCGGAGTTCAAACGTTCAAACCTAGCCCATACCGACATTACGCTTTGAGTCGATTTGATGCTAGCTATAGCATGGATCCCAAGCTCCAATTGCTTGTGCAGTGTTTCCGTCTCCGCGACCGCACCTTGAAGATGATGATCGATCGATCAATGATCTTCTATGGCACGTGCCTAATCCACGTGGGCGAGCCCTTTCCGCCGTGCTGGTGGGCACTGGCAACCCCTGCCAGGTTCAAACTCCATTTTGTAGCCTTGCAGACACATGATGAGGCTTACTCTGAGAGGCAAATATGTTCCAGTGGATCGTTTCGAAAGATCCTTCAGGAAGGAATTTTTTTAAACTTGCCCATTCCAATACAGCCTCAATTACACCCATATGGGGCAATTTGAGAAGAATGTGTTCCAAAGAATTCCATCTTGAGTACTCAAAATTAAGATTCCACAACTTGTTTGAGCCCCAGAAAGTGCCCCGATGCTGGTCTATCGTGAGGGGAGAACAAGTGAGGAGAGACTGTCCCAAAAAGGCAATTCACTGCACCGAGGGTGTTATTTTGTGCAATTCGAGTTATTTTCAGTGCTCGAATTAGCTGAGGTGCACGGAGGCTCGCCGACGTGGCACCGGCGTCCAGCCGAGCGAGGCGCAGTTGCGCATGTTTGGTTTGGCTCGCCTCTGTCTTTCTTCCTTTTCCCCTGCCCATCGATTCGACGCCGATCCTGAATCCAACAGACACCTCTCGATTATCTCAGTTTTCTGACCCACCCACCCACCCTTCTGTCC
>QGOG01002086.1:0-12073 GCA_003313185.1 Collybia sp. MG36 | reverse complement strand
AGGTGGACGAGCGCGGTAGACGCGCCGCAGTCGCACCCACACGTGGCTGAAAAGAACCTCCGACATGTGACGTCGACGGAGGATCTCGATCGCTCCGTAGCCATGTTGTTATACTCGGAGCGGAACATCCCCAAGCCGCGCAGCGAGATGCGGCATGATACTGTGGTGGTGGATAGTAGAGGCGCGGCGCTGCATCCTGGCTCAGCGGGCCATATTGCGCGTGCGGAGGCGGCGATGGCAACACAGTCGGCGCGCCGGAAACGCGATCGGAAGCGCGACAAGGACCGGGAAAAGGACCGCTCTTCAAAGTGGCAGCCGCAGAGCGGCAGCGACAGTGGAGATGAGGACGAGGTCACTCCGGGGGCACACCACCGGTCGTCGTTCTTATATCAGCCACAGGGTGGACACCCGCCGCCGCCATTGCATAATCCACCTCCACTGCACAATCCGCCCCCGCCCTTTGGCCCCGGACATGTTCATGCGGGGTCGACATATCCGCTTCAACAGCAACACAATCATAATGTGTACCATCAGCAGCAACACCAACAGCAACACCAACAGCATCCATCACATAGTAGTAGAGATTCCAGCCCGTTATACCGCCAGCAACAGCACCAGTCCACGAATTCTCTGGGTTTGTATTAGCTCCATCATCTCATTCATGCATTCATCAACATCGATATGGTCTTTCCTTTGGTGCGCGTGCGTGCGTGCTTATATATTTATTAGACTCATTCTATGCAGTTCTTGGGCTTGTGCTAGTAATTATTTTCGCCGGCCTACGTAGAGTTTCGCCCGTTAGTGTATATACTTGAATATTTGATACCGTTCTATGGTTCATCCAACGTTTCTTGGGTTGGCGCTGTTGTTCAGGGATAATTTCTGCTAATTACATTATGAGGTAGGTTCGTTCGGGGCCGTGTTTCATCCTCTCGAACCCCAAGAACGAATATCGGAAGGGCATCTCGGGATCCGTCGGTCATCGCTTGGTGGTCGTCATGTTTGACTGATGGATCTACGTAGTATAAAAGGACCTACCCTCACGGCTGGCCTATGTACGATGTCTTGCTGCGACTGCTCACCTTTCCGTAGGGTCTTCAACAGCACAAGGCTGCCCAACTCACCTCCATGTTACTTACTGTGCCTTTGCGGGCAATCCCACTACCGGGGTCTAAATCCGCCACCTGTGGAAGTCGGTGACTAGGATCGGTGGCGTTTTAAGCCTCTGTAGGCAAGCGAACGTGATGGATGGCCAATGGACTCCCACATTCGTTTTTCTGTTTGACGTTGCGGAGAAAAGTACTTCCATTATATGAATCATCCAGCGTATGGTCACTTGACACTGTTGTTGTCCGGGTTCCTGTTCATTACATCCGTCTATTCAGGGTACTAGATACGGCACAGCGATGTTGGGATGGTAGTTTTATAACGTATCAATGCATCGGCGTGGAGTGGAAATCATCGTCTTTGGAAGGCGTGACGAGTAACATTACCCTCTTTCTTTCCAACCCTGTCTGTCTGTGGGGTGTTAGGTACTTATGGTAGGCACGGCGATTCTGGGGTGGGGTCCTGACAGAACAGTAGTAGCACCTGTCGATTTTGGTCTGCGTCAATTATTTCCTGTGTGCATAAATAAACCCAGGTCGATGGCAGAGATTTGTCGATTTGGAATCTCGACCAGTGTGGTCCACACCGTACCTGCCAAATTTATTATCCTCGTCTGGTTCAAAACAGTTCAGCGGCCCAGCGCCCTTCATCGCCCTGGCTATCCAGAGCGAACATCAGAAGGGTGGCGGCCTAACCTCTCGACCAACAACACGTTTGCGAGTTGTTGCTAACCCCGACGTGGGCCAGATCTGAGCTTGGCCAAATGCGCGTGAATATCGTCGATCCACAGCTAAACTCCACTATGTGCGGAGCCTGGATGGGGTGCTACCGCTTTCACCGCTGGGCTCCAGCCATCAAAACCATGTACAAAGAGCCTCCCAAACACTGCTTAACTCGTGCTCATTTTCGCGAGTGATGTCCCTTGGAGCTCCCTATGTCCCGTCTCAAGGAACCACATGACTAATCCTGGCTGGAATGTTTTTAACCCCCATAGGGGTGAATTCCACTCCGACATGGGGGTTTCCATCCGACGTTCTGGAGGTGAAAAACGAACACGATGCCAACTTGCTAAGGCACTTTTGGGAATAACATTGGGGAGCACACGCACCGTGTGGGCTCATATGTTCGATGGACCAATCGCCATCTCTTGATAGTGCTGCTCAGGACATTGTGGGCGCGGCGACCCTTGGTATTCAAGCCCAGCTGTTCTCTTCGTTGGTGGTATCCTTGGGCTCTTTCTATCGGGCGGATGGACGAGCACCAGCTTGGGGCTGCTTTGGGACGCGCGTGGACGGGGCCGCGATTTGGCGCGTGTTTTGGAGGGATCAAGCGGGCACACTTATACTCTGGGACATGGGTTCACCTTTTGGCCACAATTTGGTGACCGGCAATATGACCAGATCTCGTTTCAGGTACTTCCTGGCTAGGGAGATTTATTTGATTACCATCAGGATCTGGTTAGTGCATGTATGGGGGGCCACCAGGTATAAGTATGGTCCCATTCCTATGATGTGCCAATACCGTTCATGATTCACGATCCTCTCGCCATGTCCTTCACGACCTTTCTGACGATGCCCAAACTCACAACATTGGTCTTAGCGGCCTCTTTGTGGGTACTTATTTCAGTAACCCGTCGATGGATGCGCAAGGCTCCCTATCGCTCGATACCTGGGCCTAAAGCGTCCACCATTTTAGGTCAGTAGCTCCAACGCTATCTATTCATAGCACTGACATTTTTGTAGGGTATTTGTTGGACCTCCACAACCCAGAAGGCCTCCCATGGCACTTTGAAATGGTTGAGAAGTATGGGCATGTTGCCAAGCTAGACGGTGGCATCATGGGCGTAAGTCTCGTTGATTCCGTGTCGCATTCGTTAATTTACATGTCGCGCTTCACTTGCAGTCAGATGCATTGTATATTTCCGATCCTATGGCGCTCCACGCTATTCTTGTCCGCGATGAGAGCCTCTTCCGCGAATCCACAGAATTTGCCGGGTAAGTAAAGTAGCCTCTGTAGCCCGTCGCTCTGATGTCCTGGGCCACAGATTATTTGGGATCATCCACCATGGCGATGGTGTTGCCTCTGTATACGGTTGGCAGACCCTCCCCCGTTGTCTCGCATGACTGACTACAATCACAAGGCACTGAGCATAAACGCCAACGCAAATTGATGGACCAAGTTTTTACGCCCTCGCGCGTTGCAAAACTCACACCCCTCTTCCACTCCATCTCTCGCCAGGTACAGTCAACCCTCCTCGGTGATATCGGAAACTAAGAGATCGATACATAGCTGCAAACGTCATTGGAAACCGAGATGCTTGAACGCCCCGGACAGTCGATCGATATTCTCGATCATCTCACCCGCGCAGCCCTCGAGCTAATTGCCCAAGGCGGTCTTGGCCACACCTTCAACTCTTTCGATCGGGAAAGCAAGGAGTTCATCCATTTCCACCGGGCACTCACTTCTGTTCTGTGAGTGGCCACATCCCCCCGCGCAATCTGGTCAAATTTTTACTAACGCTGGTGGTGATGTCAGCCCTCTGGCCAGCGGCCTTTTCCTCTTTTTGCCGTACCTCGATACGTGGAGAAAAATTCGCCCTGCTTGGATGAGGAAATTCCTTGCTGGCCTCGTCTCATATCTTCCTTGGGCCTGCGCAAGACATGTTTGACATTCCCTTTTCATTGGGTGAAGCTTGGATTGACCTTTGACTATAGTTCAGGGCGGCTGTGGATGCTATGCATCCCATCTATGCCGAGCTGGTGGAAAATAAGAAGGCTGTATTTGCTCGTGGTGGTGCCGAGGCACTGGAGCAGACTGCGACCGGTGGGAAAGACCTCCTGACCATGCTTTGTGCGTGTCAGCCCCTCTTCACATACCATCACTTACGCAAATCACCATCAGTAACATCAAACTGGGCGGCCAGTGAAAGCGACAAGCTTGCGGATGATTCGATTTTAGCAAATTTATCGTAAGTATATCTCGATGAGTTTTGGTAGAATTGACCACATTACCCGGCGCAGATCTGTGGTTCATGGTGGGCAAGAAACAACATCGGGGAGTTTGGCTAGGTTCATCTCGCTGATGGTCGCCGATCCTTCTTTGCAAACGCGCCTTCGCGATGAAATCCGGCAAGCCAAACAGGTAAGCCTCCACATCTCCATGCATGTGAGGCCATCGGGTTCGATGTTTTCTCAGAGTAAAGGCGGCGACGATCTCGACTTTACAGAATTGAATGGCTTGCCCCTCCTCGACGCCGTTTGTCGGGAGGTGTTCCGCATCTATTCACCTGTGACGTTTGTTTGGAGACAGTCAGCTGGAGTTTCCTCATCTTCTGGATGTTTCTAACACCCACCCAGAACAATTGAAGATACTATCGTTCCCCTACAATTCCCTATGCGCAATGCTCACACTGGCGCGGAGACTCGCGAGCTGTTCATCGCCAAAGGGACACCGGTGTATCTCGGCCTTTCTGCTGCCAATCGCTCCAGAGCCATCTGGGGACCCGACGCGTCCGAGTTCAAACCTGAGCGGTGGCTCGGGAAGAATGCGTTGCTTGGTAACCCGGACAAGATCAGGCTTCCTGGAATCTACTCCAACATGTAACGCTTCTCTCGTGTATACCCAATTCCGGGCTGATATTTGGCAGGATGTCGTTCCTGGGCGGTGGCCGATCCTGCCCGTTCGTTCACATCAATTTCCGTAGGACCCAACTGACTTTCTTCTCAATAGTGGATACCGATTTGCGATGCTGGAAATCAGTAATGTCCCGCGATCTTGACGTTCCTATGGTTTACTCAACAGTTCTCAGAGCTTATCCTCGCCTCTCTCTTGCTTTCCTTCTCTTTCGAACAGGCCTCGGAAATTGTTGATTGGAAATTGGGTATCACTATCACGCCCTATGTGAGGGGCCGGGAAGGCGAAGGCGCCAAGGCACCGGTGATGGTCCATCTTTTGTACGTCCGCTTTCCCCTACCTCTCAACGCCGTGGCTCAGCATGGGTTGTAGGGATTGATGTAGGCTTGTCTCCGAATTGGGGTGATTCAACACTTTTGTTGTAGTAACTCTGTCCTGTTGTTGTAGAACCCTTTCCCCACCGCCCCGAGTAGTTTTATCCTGTTTGTCATGTTTACGGATTGTTTCTATTACATGTCTGAATAAATCATGTCCAAAATAATCACCTCCGGAGGTGATAAGTAATGGTAATGGGAGTACCAGACGAGCTAGGTGTAGCGCACACTTGTTTAGGTCCTCTCCCAACCACTCCCCCAATATTTGTCTCACCAGACCATGGCGGCAATCGCTACACGATAGCCGTCGGACAGGATAATCGGTAATCACCAACGGATTGGGGTTGTTGGCGGCTAGTTCTGAGAATTGGGGTGGTGATTCGGCCGCACCACCCTTGCGTTTTCTTCAGCTTCGTTCCAGGCCGTCCGAGCTCTTTGGCTTGAGCAGCCCTTCCCTATCAATCATGGTAAAGGTGGTATCAGCAGCTCAATTGTATTCGAACCACGGATGTCGTGACAATTCTTCCATACCAATCCTATCCCCAGGAGAATACCGTAGCATTTTCCCCAACAAATCCGCCAAGAGCTCAATTTCTTCCACTTTCAATCGGGTCCCCGCCTGTTCGATCGTATCACCATCAGGTATATCTGGAGGGTTATTTCGTTCCCCAATCTTGTGTAACCTTTGAGAGATGGAGCTCTTGCTGGAGGTCAAGAGCACGCCTTTTTCCGTCTGTTCCTCTTCGGATTTTGGCTCACCAGTTTCGTCGAACCACATATGCCGAGCCTCCCAGCTGCTCCACCAATGTTCAGGAAATCGCCCGAGGGTCTCGACAACTTGCTTCAAAATCAAAGCGTCGCTGCTAAAAAAAAAAGGGTCGAAGAGCGGGCTACCTGCCCTGAGCTCAAAGATGATGCACGCCAGAGCCCAGACATCGGATGTAAAGCTGAGTTTCGTGTCGAAGATGGCTTCGGGGGATATGTAATGGAGCGGCGTTGCTGGGTCGTGTTGAGCTTGTGTGTCGATTGGGAACGATTAGCCAAAGTCGATGAGGAGGAGGTCTTCCTTGAGGAATGAAGGTAAGGATAGGCGGGACATCGCGATAGGTGCGACTACATTTGAGGGGGCATGAGAATCCGGAACAGAGTTGTCGCGGCGGATAACTTTTTTCCATATCGGGGTCGCCTAATTTCTGGTAGACATCATCGTCCGACCATTGGAGAGCTTCATCGGACATTTGAAAGAGGAGCTTGGATGATGTCAAATCTGAAAAAGTACCGAGAGTGAAGATCATGACTTTGTGGGCAAACGGAAAAGTAACCTCCACGAACGGTACCAGCGGGATGGACGAGGCTACCGCTGATGCTGCTTGCTTTGCAATTTTTCTCGCGAGGCTGCCACGAAGCCTCCTACTGCCAGCTGCTCGCCCTGGGCACTCGGCCATGGACAACACGCTGGGCCCCGCTAGCGGGAAGGCCAGGCAGAGGTGGGACCCATTCGGGCCATGTTGAACGATCCGGTCCTGGAAGATCTAAAGGTTCCGTTTGCCTGGGTGGTCAACGGTTTGAAGCTTCATAGGAACATGGATATCTGCAATCTCGGCCGTAGGCTTGGACGACTGTTCGGCAGTGAGAATCTTCAGAGTCATCAGCTTTCCCGGAGTATTGCCCGACTGACTCCCTGAGCGTTGCTCGCGTGCAAGCCAGACTGTAGATGACCCTCCAAATCCCAGTTTGTGCAGGACTTTGTAACAGCCATTGGAAAGCGTGTTGCCAATGGACACTGGGTGATAGCCGCCAGGACAACACTTCTCGAGGATGTCGTCCAGCCGGGGGGAGTGATGTCTTGTTTCACGCTAGTAGACATGTCCCGTAAATGTAGTGTACGATGTCTGGGCGCAGAGATGACTGTTTGAATCCAGCCAAGCATTGCTGGCAGTCCGCGATTGACTCGAACAAATATCAGCCACTTTTCCGCAGCAAGTCACGTCGACGAACACTCAGACTGCCTTGCACTCAACCACCATGCCAAATCTACTGCTCGACCTCCCGACAGAGATACTCCTCCAGCTTTTATCCTTCCTGCCCGCCGTCGATCTCGAGTGTTGCCAACTAGTCAATCAGCGTTTCCGATACCTAATCAACAACTCCTCTCAGCTCAAATACTTGATCGCCATTGGAAATGCAGGCTATGAAGACAATCCATCGTGCAAAGCGTTCGACCTCCCACAGCGGCTTGAGATGGTCACCCAACGGGAGTTGTCGTTGAGGGCATTCCGACCCGATTTTGTTCGAAGAATCACGGTTCCTATTATGCCGTCCGGGATATACGATTTCACCAATGGCATATACTTGATTGGCGCTCTCAACCGTCGCTCCTTCTCGTATACCAATCTACCAACAACATTGCACGATGTCGTAACCTGGTCTTCCATCAACACTGATCGCCCAATCATCGATCTAGGCCTCGCGATATACGAGAATGATTTAGTTGCAATTATCACAAAGTTAGTTATCATTCTGTCATCGTTCTCCTTGGCTGATCTCATGTCGACAGAGGCCTACACCCCGAAAACACTACGTCGGTCTCCCCAAGGTACCACATCGAACTCAGCCTCCTGAGTTTTTCAACTGGAAAACCACACCCTCTGGCCCGAAATCCGAAAATTCCCATCGAAGTTTCCCGCTCGCCCAAACCATCCATTTCTATTGAGATTGTTGGGGATTATCTGGCATTAGCCACCACTCACATCAACAATCCATTCCGGCCTCAGGATCGATTTTATGTCTGGAACTGGAAGACTGGAGAGTTATTCGTCGTTAGTTGCTCATTTAATCTCGACGCTAGCCGCTGAATACCCGCCTAGGATGTCAGCGCCCCATGTCGTACATACACTGGCATTATATTCCTCACGCCGGATCTATTGCTTCTCCCAAACATTATAACCGGCACCTTTGAGTACTGGAGAATCCCGTCGTCTCCGCATGAAAAGCCGATCACACCAATTTATAAGATCGCTCTCCCACCCTTGGAGAGACAGATTGGCGGAATCAGCTGTCGTGGCGAACCCAACCCAGCCGGCCTCGGCTCCGCACTCCATTCCAACCGGCCTTTCCACTCATCTGCCTCATCAGCCATCATCATCTTCCACATTTATGTCCAGCCAACTCTAGCGCTGCCAAACCGCACTGTGACACTTATGATCCACCGACAGTCATTGGTGGATACATTGAATACACACCTATCAACGCCATCGCTCGGTGAAGCGCAACCACTGCCATGGGCAGAGTGGGGACCTCCGGTGAGCCGGTGGTTCCTCTCTGACAACACGCCTACGCGGTGGATCACAAGCACCGCCGGGCAACGATGCGCCTGCATTGCCCACATTACGGTGCTTCAGATCAGTTCCACGATTACCATATACGACTTCAACCCGGTCAATGTGGCGAGGGCGAAAAACTACATGAAGCGCAACTCGAATCACCGGCTTTTCTGCGACAATGGGGAAGAACAGTTTGAGGACCCTCACGGAATATTCTCTGTACCTGTGTACTCGGGACTGCCGTATTATGGTTTCGAGTCGGAGGATGAGTTCAAGTATCATGGCATTCTTATGGATGATGAGAGATTGCTGGGTATCAAGGTGTGTATCGCGTGCTCCTTGGATTGGGGTTGTGAAACTAACCTCGCGATTTCAGGTGGACGCATGGGATAGGGTAACGTTGATTGATATCCTGCATTTTGGGTAGGATAATTTATACCCAGAAATAAATACATTCGCTCGATGTTCTAGACGTAGCTAGGTTGTAACGCCCACGATTGTTTTGGGATTCAACGATGCTAATCGACTGGTCGATCAGTGTCATTGAAACCCAAGAATTGGTGGCCTCCCATGTCTCTTGCACAGCCTGCAATGTGGCTAAGCCACCCATCAGTATTACTATACCACTGTCTGCTGCCATTGTGTCGTAAACTCTTACTTTGGGCGCACGCTCTTGTTATGTGCATAAGCCAGCTTTCGTGGTTTCCTGAGGGAATTCTAGAGATCATAGATGTGGTCATGCTTATCATTGGCTGTAGCGTGACTAATAATACTCTCTCGCTCTTCGAGCCCACCGCGACCACCTGCTGCCTCCAAGTTGCGAAATCTCTGTCATTGAATCCCACTGGTGAGCACACGCAAGACACGGCTCCGATTATTATTGTCTAACAAGATACACGAACCGTCGTTTGGAAAGCATGCTTGAGCTCAAAACTATTTTCCAATCCAACGACAACAACGCATGCGCTAGATTCTACTAAAACCATCCGATTCGAATCCATCGTGACAAATACCCGACCCAAGATCAGAGGATAACAAGATCATCGATTTTCACCGCTTTCAAGTTCGAGGTGAACTGATCTGCTCCCCCATGCCGAATTTACTTTGCGATCTACCTCCAGAAATCCTGATCGATGTCCTATCACATCTTCCAGGCATCGATGTAGAGTCCTGCAAACTTATCAATCGCGGTGTCAGAGACATCATCAACGGCTCGCCTCTCCTGCGCTACCTGATCGCTATGGACATCGCTGGTGTCGAGGACAACCCACGTAGCAATCTCAGCCCTTCCGAGAAGCTCGCCATGCTCACTAAAAGAGAGCTGTCGTGGAGGAAATTCGAGCCAGATTTTATTCGATCCATCCGTGTTAGTCAGGCTACGTCCGAACTCTATCATATTGTCAACGGGGTCTGTGTTATCGGCGCTCATTATTACCCACGGCTTCATTATCTCGAGCTGCCGACGCTGCCATCTCAAGACCTAGCATGGTCATGCATTGAAGCCGACCCCCAACACCGGATCGTCGACATCGCTTTCGCAATATATGAGAGCGACCTGATCGCAATCGTCACAAGGTTGATTCCGGATGAACGCGGTCTACGATGAGCAGAGCAGCTAATCCTGATTTTGCAGTTCCCCGGATCCCGACCGAAATGGAGTCTTCCGTATCTCACTCAACTTCCGAAGCTTCAAAAGCGGGGAGATACATCCTCTTGCCATGCAACCTGCTCTGATTATTGGGGTATGCCGAAACTTGATCTCCATTGAAATTATGGGAGACTTCGTAGCGCTGTCGGTGACCCATTATGGAAATCGTGAACTGCAACCGAATGATCAAGTCTTTGTCTTGAATTGGAAGACAGGTGCCTCGTTGATGGTCCGTTTTCTACCCAAATAGGACCAGTGGCTGACTGGCAGCCTAGAGCGTTGACACGATACATGGCACATACATGGCCGTTACGTTCCTCACAGGAGACATCCTCCTCATTCCCAACGCCATGGAAGCTACCTTGGAATTCTGGAGGATCCCCTCTTCAGACGATGATTTATCGAGCAATCTGATTTGCACCCTTGGCCTACCTTCTCTCGCCCCAGGAATGCAGATCTCCAGAATCACCTTTCGGAGTGAACCTAATCTACCTTGTTCCGCTTCATACTTCGACGGACCGTTCCGTGCCTCACCTCAACAATCCATCATTCTTATCCACATCTACGTTAATTCACCCCCGACGGATATGCGTTCAAGCTTGATACTCATTGTCCATCGGCACTCGCTCGTGGATTTGATACAGAAGCGCCCCCCGCAGATTTCCCTAGAGGCCATTCGGCAGCCATTGCCGTGGGCGGAGTGGGGGCCCCCCTTGACCCGGTGGTTCAGTGGTGGTTCGTCTCCTCGATTGATGGCGACAAGTGCTGGTCAGCGCTTTGTTTCTATCTCACCTAAACGGGGTCCCCTCATTATCCGTGACTTCAACCCGCAAAATTTCGCCAAGATGAAGCGCTACTTGATGCACCACCCGAATCCTAATGTGTTCGGGAACGAGAGTGAGGACGAACTCGAGGATGTGCCAACTATATTCGAAGGCCCCGTTCGCTCGGCGCTGCCTTATTATTGCACCATGACCGAACAATTTTACACTTACAACGGCGTTCTTATGGATGAAGAGAGACTAGTTGGAATCGAGGTATCTGCGACGGACTTGAATTGAATCCCACAATAAGTTTTCTTTAGGATTGGTATTCCGGTGGGGCCGAGTTGGTTGATGTCATGCATTTTGGGTAGTCTCACATACGGACTCGAATGATGCCATAGCAGTGTATCCCAAGTCTCGAAATTGTCGAAGTATCACGAAACATCAGCTTTACCTAGGCGGAGCGACGGGCTCAAGTGTGCTTCCCACTAAGATTAACCTTAACGTGCAACCAACGCCCGTGCTGCATTATGGCTTTGATCAAACCATCTGCATCCTGAGCTAGGGCGACAAGTGGCTTGGGTTCCAAATGGCTGGTACCGTTGTTCCGAAATCCAAATCGGACTCTCGAATAAAGGTAGGGGTAAATAATTCATGTCAATGCTGCACATCATTGGCACGAGGTCTATCTCTGGACCGGAGAGATTTGGAAAATGATCACAGTGATTCACACGGCGCCCGCGGCCACCCAGAAGGCTGCAAGACCAACTGTTGTCGATGGAAGCATGCCTACTTTACTTTGCGACTTACCTGCAGAAATCTTGATCAAAGTCCTATCGTTTCTCCCAGGAATCGACCTGGAGTCCTGCAAATTCATCAACCGCGATATTGGAGGTGTCGCCAGCACCTCGCCTCTCCTGCTCTACCTGATCGTTGCGGACCTTGTCGGGGTCGAGGACAACCCGGAGAGCAATATCAGTCAGCCGTTACCATGGACGGACTGGGGACCCTCTTTAACCCGGCTGTTCACCAACAACGGTCCACCCACTAAACAGACAAAAAGTGCTGGTCAGCGTTTTATTACTATATCAGTTCTAGCGGCGCAACGAGGGGGAGGTGGAACTCGAAGACGCACCAACTACATTCGAAAGCCCTGTTCGCCCAGCGCTACCTTACTGCTGCACCAGGGCCGAGGGATTGTATACTTACAAAGACATCCTGATG
>QGOG01002084.1:9046-23828 GCA_003313185.1 Collybia sp. MG36 | reverse complement strand
ATATGCACAAGGGTGGAATTTCTAGTAGAGTACTACTTGCAAACTTCTGCCAGCTTCAGGTGAGAAGTCTGATGTGCATGGTTCCGAGTCCATAAATGTATATTTATAGGACTCGGTTATAATGTGAGATTGAGCTCTGCAAACGTGAATTAAGCTCTATCGTTGCGGTGATAGCCGGTGTCGGATTTCGAAATGTACGCTAGTCGGACTTTCAAATCTATCGGGACTTGCCTCACCAGCGAGGACAACCAGCGAGGACAACACACTCAATTCGAACGAGCCTCACTCGTCGTCTCGAAACCCGAAACATGCGTTGCCTTCTGTCCCCATTAACCTTCATAGCTGTGGGCCACCTTGCCCGCTCGCCGTTTTGTAAACGTGATCGCATAGTCAAGTACTACAAAAACTACCTGCCCGACTTGTGCGTTAAGATTTTATTCAAGCTATACGGTGCCAGCTAATTTGCGATTGAGGCAGATCCATCATCACTTATCCCCATCGACCTCCATGCGCACCTTCCTTCCTTCTCCCTCCGTAGTCTTGTATCCCACCCGTCTCTTGAGAACAGGCGTGATACCCGACACCGGTAATTGTCTCCCTTTGGCACGTTTCCTATTCGCGTCCTACATTCCACTCCCCATTAATCCGAGTTCTAGGTCTCCAATAACTCGTCCTCACCTGGCTGAATGATCTATCAAGCATAGCAACAGCCCGCAACACTATCGACATCTTGTATTTCTGACCTTTTAGCGGGACAACAATGAATGACAGTTGGGCTTCAACCACATCGCCTACTCGGAATATCTGCGGGTTGGCCTCGGCAAATCTTGGGTTCCGTAGAGTCAAAACTGTAACGGCACAAAGAATATCACACTTACTTCACGTCGGCGTTGTTGACCTTTTGAACATAGTACTCGACTTCATTCTCTTCGCCATGCACATAGCCGTCTTTCGTCATGGTTTCCAGGATGCCGCGCGGGTCAACCGCTTTCCCGAACGGAACGTGTATCATGTCCGGCGCGTCCCGTTTGGGTGTGAAGTAGCGATTCGAGGCAACTAGGGCTGTATATTGGGCATGGCGCGCCGCCTCCCATCGTTCCAACCGCCCTTCTGGAAACTCGCGGTTGAACACGTCGTATATGTCGCTGGCCGCTTTTGCCGCTAACTCGAATGTACGGCTTCCAATGCCAGTTAGCGTCAAACTCTGGCGAAGGAATTTATATTGTTTAACCCCCACACTATACCATCCGCTCATAAGTGATTTAAATTGATGTATGGAGTACTCACGATGGTTTTTCAAGGATCGGGGGTAAATCAATGCTGGAGATAATTCCCTTCACCGTGAAGACACACTCCTCGGATGTAGCATCGTCATCTGCTCCCACCATCAGCAGCCGCCAGATTTGCGGCTTCTCAAAGCCTTGCACCCTCACTGTGTCCGTCCATCCTGGTAACTAGGGCTTATTATAATATTGTTGGCATCGTCTAATAGGCTTACTCACATTGCCAGCACTGGCCAAGCGCCGATCTTCTTCAGTTACATGGGCCGACGCAAGCTGTTCGAGAGCATTTGCTGTACAACCCAAACGTAAGCTTCTTTCATTTCAGCGATCGCTCTCGCTCACCGGCCCCTTCGTAATCATAGTGTTCATCCATGTCGCTTGGTGGGTATTGCTATGATGGGTTTAGCAGTTATGCGGATCGGAAGTATTGCATGTTATGTAGTTGCCCTCCCGTGGCCTTACACACCCCGCCCACATGTCTCCCTTTGGACCCGCTGACCCCCACTGCCTATCTTGCCCTACGTTACAATCTCCCCGCACAACGTTTTCCCTCCTATTGCCGCATTCTTATCTTATCATCCACTCGTTTCCATCACCTCTGCTTCCTCAAGGGATCGTCGGTCTCAACATCACACTTGCATTGCTTCCCGTGTCTTGAATATTGCAAGAAGTACACTAGAACTTGCCCATTCTTTTCATTAATGTGTGCACCATGTGCGTCCACCCCATTTGCGGGTTTCGCTCTTCCCCTTCGTGCGCTCCTGGATTCTCCACTGCTCCGAGGACCCGGGAATTGCGTATCCGGAATTCCTGTAAGATGCTTCCCCCATGCCTGCCATCATGCTCATGACTCCCGAGAGCGCCAATATCTTATTGAGACCATTCTTTCTTCTCAATTCTCATCGACAATGAGGATCCGTCTCAATGGTATCCGGACCTTAATGTCCAGTATATCCGCGGTGCCAAGATATTTGTGCGGACACGCCTCAAGCTACGCCCAACCGTTTTCACTTAAATCGCCTCCCTCCTTAACTTCAGTTGACACTTTACATCCCTTGATCGCTAATGCCTCCTCGCAAAACTACCGCCTCCAAGACCGCTGGGAAGCGTAAAATGCGACAAACACCCGAGTCCGAAATGTTAGTACCTCATCCTTGCATTTTAGAGTTCCCTCCTAATATTTTGTGCAGTGAGATTGTGGAAGGCGACATCCTGCAGCCACCCAAGAAAAAACCCAGCCGCGGTCCCAATGAGCAGCCTGTTTATAAGCTGCTCCCAGGTGTGTCTCTTGTGTATGTCTCAACTATCTTCTTCGTTCATGCCCTTATTGATTGCCATTCTCTTACTGCTCAGTGACAGGATTGACGCGCTTCAGGGGCGTGCCGTTCCCGCGGTCACCTCCCCACCCCGCTTGAGGTGTGCTATTTTCTCCACACCGCCTTTGATCATGCCTGACAACCCTATTAGAAACAAGGTCCAAAGTGGGAAGACTCCAGTGGCCGTGCTCGCAGATGGAGCTGGTGCTGTCACAGACTCTTTCCCCACTCGCTCTAGGTATCTTGTATTCTAGATTCCTCTTGGTTCAATGCTGACTTCCTCTAGCCGCGTCAAGGTTAAAACGGAGAAATTACTGCTTTTAGAGGCTGCGTCCGTCATAATGGTGATTATGTGTACTACTCACTCACCGCTTTTCAGAAAACGGGCTGGACCGAATTCGTCTGCTCGAGAGACCTCTCCGGAGTCAATTAGTCCCTCTGGCGATGATTCCGATGCCTCTGATTTCCCCCCAACCCCCTTGACTAGAATTAGAAAGCAGCGTGACCCTAAAATGTCCGGAAATGCCAACTTGAATGTTTCCGACGCAAGCGACCATGACTCTGTTCCGGAATATACGTAAGTTCTCTGCTGTGTATTCGAACGACCCCGATTACTGATAGCATTCTGACAGGGGAACACAATTTGGTATCAGTGCTGCCGATACAACCAAGGCCCAACCCAAAGCGTCCAACAAGTGAGTGGTCTTTTCCAGTCGCGCGCGGCCGATATTTCTCTAAATACATACATATATCCTTAGTAACAAACCCGATTCCAAGGTCTACGCTAGTGGCACTGTGGAAGCTGCAATTTCTGTTGACGGTGGTAGTGACGTCGTGCTAGATAATGGCAGCGTAAGAGCATCAAGGTATGTCCCATGGTTCATACGCGCACCTGCAGCTTATTTGATCCACAGCGAAATCGCTAGTGGTTCTCCAACCCTCCATAGAATTAGACATGACCGCGCCCCCCGTTCTCCAAGCGAGGACTCCAATGTCTCCGAAATAATTGCGTATGTCATGAACATTCTCTTCTTGTCTTCCACAGTGGTTATGTAACCTTATCTAGTGACATTGACGACAGTAGCCCCGTGGTCGCCACTACTATTCCTGTCATGGATCGCGCTTTACAAGATCCTGATACATATACTATGTATGATGACCTCCCCCACCTCGAGTAAGATATTG
This sequence comes from Collybia sp. MG36, assembly GCA_003313185.1. Lineage (NCBI taxonomy): Eukaryota > Fungi > Basidiomycota > Agaricomycetes > Agaricales > Clitocybaceae > Collybia > Collybia sp. MG36. Next base: position 20,044 of record QGOG01002084.1, on the reverse strand, counting down.
TATATTGTTCTGCGTTCCTTCTTCTCACCTCACTTCCAGGAACATTTGCGAAATTGAGGCTTACGGACATGGACTTCCCATGGGGGACCGCCTCAAGCTTTCTATGCTTCGCTCAGTTGTCTCTGAACGAAGTCTTGAGTGCGTTATAATTGTTACTTGTTACTCTTCCTTTCTTGCTGACACTGTCATAGCCTCATCCTGATGGGCATCCTCTTCACTCACTTTGACTGTTATGTCAATACTGCTCGTGTTGAGCCCAGCAAGTTGGCCACTGCTGGCGGTGGCAATGCCTCAGATTCCATTAAATTGCGGCTCACTCTTTCGGCACGAAAGAATGAGAATGCCGTGGGGATCATGATCGGCATGGTTACAGAGTGTTTTCTTGTTGATGAATATACGGGCGTCTCGAACGACAAGCCCTTCAGTTTTCACAAAGTCACCGTCGTACCATTGCCTCAAGAATACCGCCGCGACGTTGCTTTATGGGGGAAGATACTCAACTTTCGCACGATAGTAGGTTCCGTCTCTGCTCTAGGCCTTTCATTCCATACCCGCAGGAAGACCGCGTACACAAACACCTTTCAGTGTATGTGGACCATATAAATTTTCCCCCGCTTACGCTCAATTGGGAATCTCGCACTCGTAGCGCCGCGCACACCACAGAAAGAGAGTAAGTATTTTATGACTGTCTCCAGCCCCCTGGGACCGCCACGTGCCGGGAGCTCAAGCAACCGAAGTGTTGGAGGCTATCCCACCTCACGTCGCTTTGACGAAAAAGGTGAGCTCGGTTTTTATTTCCTTCACCTAGCTAATGTATCCTAGTCCCGATATATGACGGTCGAGCAAAGACCACCCACCCGTTCACGTTTACCCCCGATGACTTCAGCAAATTGGCTACATGGCCTATCTACAAAAAGGGTCGTGCCGATCTGCCATTGAATTCCGTCGTGGCGGTTGGATACACGCTCAATTTGTACAGCTGGCCTGCTGGCAGTTCTAGTTTTCAATTGTCGACAAATGTGCAGTTTGTTATCCTACTTGCCATTCCGGTTGCTTAGCCACGTAAACCACGTTGTGCACTGCTTTCTTGGACCTGTTCTCATCATATCCTCGCATGTTGCTTCTGTCTTGTACCTAGTCAATGTAGTCATACCTGTGTCTCATCAAAATACATTGTCTACGCCCTGAAACATTTGATTATAGAGTATCAACCAGAGATTGCTTGACTCTGAACTGCCACCTTGTCACCAATTGACCCGCTGTGGTGCGTTCCCACCAAAACCCATCGCTCGATTATACGATAGAAATAAATGAAATGGTATATGAAAGGTATTCTCGCCGGCAAAATACATGTTTCTGTCGCTTTCCATCATCTAACGGGGTGAATTATTGATGGGTCCTAGTAGCGCACGTTTGATTTCCTTCCATCCCCACCCATCCCTGTGCTGCCGTTTGCACCCACTGTCATTGGATTGCATCGTTCCATTGGTTTTCCTCATATTTCATTTGATTAATACATGTATACATCCGTAGGAACTGCACCAGCACGAGATCACCAAGCTCTTCGGGGCCCTACGCCCTCTCGCTGTTGTGGTGACGCTCCTCCAGACACCCTCTGCCTTGTCCTCCTCTTACATCTCCGGACCGTGCCATACTGCTCCCCTGACAAGGATGACAAGGACGGCGGGATGCGCCTCGTTGGGCTTCACGGAGAATATCGGCGTGACACTTTCGATGTGTCTTCCTTTCGACAAATTTGTTTGCCAATGTATCCCATTGTTGCTATCGTATGGTATCGTGTGGCCCAAACCCATGCGTTGACCGCTCTTCCCGACACGTTGTGCGCTCCTGCAAACTGCAACATGTTCTCATTTTTTTTCTGTGCCATATTCTGTCTCCTGACGGTTATCCGTCCTTCTTCAAGCTCGCCGGACACATCTATGGTCCAACTACCTGTGGTTGCTGACTTGGGCATGTCCCTCCGCCCGCTGCCAAACCTCAATTGCTCTGGTGGTATGTTAGCTCATTGATTTATGCCCATATCATACGCGTACCCACCCAACTCCAGAATGTCGATGTCCATATGGGTTTTTACCCAGCGACACAACACGCCAAGAGTACCCTTGTCCCGATCACAACGCTCTTGTATGTGTCCAATTTCATCTCTTCTCCCTCCCAGGTGATAATATAAGCACAGATCCAGACTGGGATATCGATGTTGTATGTACAGGGCTTCCAACTCCTGGGCTGCCACTCACCTGCGTTGTGTAGCTGTTCCGCCAATGCATGTGCCGTGGCCCATCGCGCCAGCACACAAGTCAATACAGTATGTTCAGATACATTTTTCGCGACTGTTCAAAAGTACTAATGATTTTGGTAGGCTAATTACTGCACCAAAGGACTGTGCTTGCCCAAGCATGCACTGCTGCCGCTTGATCATGATCGCGATTTCCCACCGGCAATAAAAAAACAATATCCATTTGACAACTTATCCTCTATCAATATCTTTCCCGCTGGGCTCATTCACGAGTCCCAGTTATCCTTCAAACCCAAAAATAAACCTAGCGTGCCCATCATTAGTGCGGGGCTCTATCATATAGCTGTTTCTCTGTATACTCGTCTCACTTGGGTATCCAATATGATTGCGCATATGTCCTTATTTCTTTTTGAACTCTTTCGAAGAGTGGCAGAATCCTCCTATCGTCTATACTTTATTGTACAAGCAACATGCCCTGCTGGTGGGGTATGCCAGTGCCAACTTGCGTCACTCCGGCTTCAAAGAAACATCATGCTGCGCAGTGACTATCAGCACCATCTTCTGCGGTTGTACAGTGCGTCCGTGCTTTGTTCACCAGTCTTACTGAAGTTGTGTCATGCACACGCACATATAACACTGGCAGTGTTTGCCATCACCACCAGTACATTACCATACTTGATTTCCTTTGCCTCCCCGTACAAACTGGTGTTCGTGGAGACACCCAGAACGGGTGCCCAATATAACACTCCCCCTTTTACAGCCTCCCGACACATGCCTGTTCTGTTTGGTGGGGGGAGAGCGTATGTTTTTCCTTGCGACAACGTCCTCCCTTATCTGGCGGGCGGAGAGATGCCTGCAATGACAGATTCTGTCAAGGGCTTTCAGTTCTTGGATCATGTAGACAGTATCGGAAAGCTGGCATATAGTGGACGGGATGATACCGTTGATACCCGTATTCCACTGGAGGTCCTAATTCCCCAGGTCTCTGTCATTGCTGCCCGGAAGATCGCACGAATCCATAATATACCCCTCGGCTCACATGTCCCAAAGGCTGATATCCCGTCACATTTCCAGCAACATAGCTGTGTTAATTGTAATTTATATGTGACCATGTTGCTTATGGTAAAAAGACCTGAAGAGCGGACCGCCAAACCAAAGAAACAAACTGCTGCCGTGGCTTCTGTCGACGCAGGTGTCCCAACATACAAAGATGGAATGATCGCAAGTGATCCTGGACACCTGGTTTTTGCTGATCCTTCCGTGTTCCCTCCCGCACCCTTGTCAAATGTGTTGTCAGAGCATATTATAACCAATTTCTGTAAAGCTCTCAAGCCTGAGCTGATCGAAGAGGCGGGATGCGCTGTCTGTGGCAGCTTGGTACCTGTGCGAGCCTTGAGTCCGTTGAAAAGCATAAGGGGTTTGCTTGCCATTCTCGAAGCTGATGGTGTCACCAGGGTGGAACGAAAGCGAGAGTCTGATCATGTCCAACAGCACAAAGGCCCAGTTCTTGATTTCGAATGTGATAAAGTTTGTATTACATGTCGTTCATCGATACGGCATAATAAGGTCCCTCGTTTCGCATTAGCAAATGGTCTATGGTTAGGAAGAGTCCCCAATGAGCTCTTGCAGCTCCGTTTTGTTGAAAAGTTACTTGTAGCACGCATTCGCCACAACTGCTGTTTTGTCAGAGTTGCATCGGGTATGAGAAAAATGATCTCACATGTTGTCGCATTTGAATCGCCCGTACCTAAAGTATATGATATACTTCCCCCGCCTGTTGAGGACTTAGACGAAGTTCTCGCAATCTTATTCACCGGGCCCTGCAGGCCAACAGAGAAGGACCTAGAAAGAACACCATTATTGGTGAGAAGAAACCATGTTGCCAAAGCGCTCGAGTGGCTAAAGCTGAATCATGTGGATTACAGTGACCTCAAGATTTCCTACGAAAATCTTGCAAGGTACCCTGAAGATTCGCCACCAGTTTCTGTGGAGTTTCGTCAATCTACAACAAATAAGGTATCAGAGGGTACTAGCATTTTCGATAATGACGTGGAGGATGGCACAGAGGTGGGAGATTGTCCCTTTGTGGTCCATGGACTCACGGGTGAGCAGCTTGACACGAAGACTGTAAATTCTCTGAAAGGGATTGCGCTCCAACATCTGAATAACAACGGCAAGGTCTTAGCAATTGGACATTCTTCCAAGTTTGAGTCTATATACAAAAACCCAGAGCTTTACCCACAGATATTCCCGTGGCTCTTCCCTTATGGTTTAGGTGGTATCGGTTCCACTAAGCTCTCAGATTCTGAACACAAGAAGCGATTGCTGATGTATCATGACAAGCGGTTCCAAACCGACGCCAACTTCCCCTTCGTTGCGTTCAGCCATGACCAAATCAAGGCAAGTACTACCGGAAGCTTTCTACTTGCTGAAACAAATAAATTCCATGACATAGCTGACCGTTTACTCCGCGTGGACCAACAGGTCCTTGCTTCTTTGGCAGCGCGTCTAGCTGAGGGCGAGTCTGTAAAAGCTGCATCCCAAGAAGAAACTGACTGTTTTCAGGTAATCCGCGATTTGGACCACATTGGAGGTAAAGTCAATGGCTCCACAACAAGTAAAAAGTACATGAGGAATGAACTGTGGTCTTTGATCTCCTATCAAGGTGCTCCCTCCTGGTATATCACATTATCCCCCGCTGATGTCAAAAGCCCCATATGTTTGTATTATGCTGATTCCGGAGAATCCTTCAGTCCAGACCTCAGGTCCGACGACGCGCGCATCCGCCTTATTGCAAGAAATCCAGTCGCAGGTGCACGGTTCTTTCATATGATGGTTTCATTGTTTATTTCTCATGTATTGGGTGTAGGAGCAGACCACGAAGGTGCATATGGTGAAACAGCGGCATATTATGGGACCGTCGAACAGCAGGGGAGGTTGACGTTACATCTTCACCTAATGCTTTGGATCCGTGGCTGTACATCCCCTCAAGATATCCGCAACCGTATTCTTGACCCTACATCAGATTTCCGGCAGAGATTAGTGGAATATCTTGAAGGTGCACATATGGGTGGATTTCTTGCAAGCACATATGAAGATGTCGTTGATAATGTAGCAATGAACACTAAGAGTGAGGGTTACCGTGATCCCACACAGACACTACCAGTCCCACCGCCCAAGCCATGCGCGTCACGTTGCGGGTGTTGTACTTCGTGCAGTGCTCTCAGCGCTTGGCGGCTGAGCTTCCAAGAGACCGTCAATGATATACTAGTGAAATCAAATATGCATCGTTGTTCCACAAATCGAAATAAAGATGGTACAAAAAATAAGACACGACAGTATGTAGGGTGTCTTGATAACAAATGGGGAACTTGTAAAGCACGCTTTCCACGTGTGCTGGCTGAGTGTACAACGATTGATAGTGCCTCGGGCGCCATAACGATGAAGAAAACTGAGGCAATGATGAATACAGTGACAGCATTGGTCTCATATCTCATGCGGGGTAATACTGATGTGACAAGTTTGAAATCTGGGACCGCCCTGAAAGCCGTTATATTGTATATCTCTGACTACATAACAAAGATGTCTTTGAAGACTCACATCATATTTGACACTATTCGCTCAATGTTCCAAAAGAACACCGAGATGATCGGAGGTACCGCTCCCCGCCAAGAGAAAGCCCGACAGCTGATGACGAAGATTGTTAATAACTTGAGTGCGAAGATGGAAATGGGCGCACCAATGGTATGTATGTATCTGCTAGGCAACCCAGATCATTACAAGAGCCACCAGTTTGCAACGTTCTATTGGCAGAGCTACGTTTCAGAAGCAAGGAAAGCTTGGGTATTGGATGATGTGGCAGCGCCACCCAACAAGGTCACTCTATTAAAGCAGAAAGGGTCAATTGTAGGGCTCTCACCAGTATTCGACTATATATACCGCCCAGTTGAAATGTCCGGCATGTGTTTGTACGATTGGGTGAGAAGGTGTCGACGCCAAAAGCTATCAAAGAAGGAACTCGAGCGTCGGTCAGCAGAAACAAACATTGACAGTGATCAAACTAGTGATAATGAAAGTGGGTGCGATCCCGGGTGGCCAACCTCGAGTGCAGCAGCGTCTGATTGTTCTCTCGAACCTGATGAGGATATCGGTGTGGAGAATTGTGGCGCGGAAAAGGGGCTTTACACACTTTTGGACTGCCATCCACTCTCAGAGACTCACGTAATCCGTTGCGTCTCCGAAGAAAAGGCAATGGTGCCAAATTTCGTGGGTGGTATGTTGCCCCGCCCTGATCAGGGGGATCGGGAATACTATGCTTCAGCAATGTTGACACTGTTCAAACCATGGCGATCAGGTGCAACTCTGAAGACACATGATGAATCATGGGATGAGTCATTTCTAAGGCATAAATTCAGTGATAGGCAGAAGGAAATCATGGGTAATTTCAATTTACGATATGAGTGTTTGGATGCACGGGATGACTATCATGCCCAGATGCGTGCGGGCGCAACAAACTTGAATCCAGGTGCTTGGACACCGGATGAGGATGAAAATCTCTGTACTGAAGGGTTTCCTGAGGGTATAGATCCAGCACAAGCAGGAAATGAGCCTGATCCACTTAGCGAGCTGGGCGAAACTGGTCAGCGTGAGTCAAAACGGCAACGGGACATGCTTACAATGAGAAGTGTCATGATGCAAGCGGGTTGGACATTACCGCTTGTAAGCAGTGGCCAGCACAGCTCACCCGAGGGAGCATTTACACCTCCTTTGTTGAAAGGTGCAGCTGTGTGGCGGGCTGAGGTCGCACAAAAGAGGCAAGAGATAATAGACCTACGCACACAGGTCAGTGAGGCCAATTCTGCACCCAAGGGTCCTACCAATCGGCACGGCATGAGTTCAACAGAAGGAGGTGAAGTGAAGGTTGTCGATAAATCATACCTGGAGCGGTCATACTCACTCTCCTCGGAGTCCCAGGTTTTTATAACAGATGTGATCAAACACTATGACCTAAACCATGAGCAGGAGCGAGTTTTCCGCATCATTTCAAACCATGCATCAGGTCTGAGCTGCGAGCAAATGAAATTATACCTTGGCGGCATGGGCGGAACAGGCAAAACACAGGTGTTACGTGCTTTAGTGCAATTCTTTAAATTGAGGAATGAGGCTCACCGATTCGTTGTGGTCGCACCAACAGGTTCTGCAGCTGCTTTGTTGGCAGGGTCTACATACCACTATATGTTTGGAATCAATGATAACAATCAAGGCAAAATTTCGAATACTATGCTGGCCCAGTTGAGGTCCCGGCTTGACGGGGTAAAATATATATTTCTCGATGAAGTGTCGATGTTATCCTGTCGTGATATGTATAGAATAAGTGCTCGATTGGCTCATATTTTCAACGAAACTGAACTTCCTTTTGGTGGGATAAACATGGTTTTCGCGGGCGATTTCGCCCAGCTTCCTCCTGCGATTGGTGGTGAACATGCCTCACTTTATAGCCGAACAGTAGGCGATCGATCCACTAGCCACCGCGACCAGGAGGCAGCAATTGGGAAAGCGTTGTGGCATCAGGTGACAAGCGTTGTTATCCTAAGGGAAAACATGCGTCAGAGAAGTCAAACGAAGGCTGACGCACGCTTGCGGCTAGCACTCACAAATATGCGGTACAAAGCCTGTACGCCTGAAGACATATCGTTTTTGCGTTCTCGTGTGTCCAGCAACATAGCAGGGAGGATGTCCGTCAGCGATGCCCCTTTCCGGAATGTTTCGGTAATAACCGCTTTGAATGTGCATAAGGATGAAATCAATCGGCTGGGCTGCACAAGATTTGCTGTTGAAACGGGTCAAACTTTGACCGAGTTCTTTTCAGAAGATACCGTTAGCAGTCAAACGGGGCGGCGGCCAGCGAAAGTCGCTCGTCAGGTGCCACGCAAAGCACCACCATTATCAGATAATGTTCAGAGGATATTATGGGACCAGCCGCATAGCGCCAATGCAAAGCATATACCCGGAAAACTCACCCTGTGCATTGGAATGCCAGTGATGATACGCACCAATACTGCAACAGAGTTGTGTATCACCAGGGGACAGGAAGGGACAGTACATGGTTGGCAAACGGGGCTGGGCTCCCGAGGACAAAATATTTTAGACGTGCTGTTCGTGAAGCTGATAAATCCGCCACAGCATATAAAATTTGAGGGATTGCCGGAGGATGTTGTTCCACTGATGAGAACCAGTGTAAGCACAATATGTCACCTGCCTAACGATTCGATTTTGAGTATATCCCGGTCGCAAGTTGAAGTCCTACCAAATTTTGCGATGACAGATTACGCTTCGCAGGGGAAGACGCGGCCGTTCAATGTAGTCGATCTCAATAACTGCTACATTCATCAATCATATTACACAGCCATATCTCGGGGTGCGTCAGCACAGGGCACAATCATCCTCCAAGGATTTGACTCACGAAAGATAACAGGAGGAGCGTCAGGTGCATTGCGACAGGAATTCCGTGAGCTTGAGCTCTTAGATGAGATTTCACGATTGCGTTATGAGGGAAAGCTGGATTCCTCAGTTGTCGGTGATCGGAGGAATATTCTGATTGAGTTATACAGAAAGATGAAAGGTGAATCGTACATGCCTGTACATGTTCATAGCGCGATTCGTTGGAGTGAAATTGACCCATATGTTGGCGCCGACTGTGGGGAAATTCCATGGCACTTGGTTGACCGATCAACAAAAAAGCCCCATCTAGTGGGCGATACTATCAATAAAGCAACGAGTGCTCCCGGCACGGCTCAGCAAATCCCTGTGAAAAAGTTACCACACTCACCACCCAAGCGGCTTCGCCCCACAAAGAGAAATGTCAGCAGTTCAGCAACTCAAGGCGTGGCGTCCAAGAGGTTAAGGGCCGCTCCGGCGAAAGATCTCCATTCACAAAACAATACCTCAAGGGGGCCAATAGGTACTCAGTGGAGAGCAAATAGCTGTGCGTATGATAGTGTCGTCTCAATACTTTATAACATATGGACTGACGACATGCCTTACTGGACCAATGTTTTCCACAGCTTGAATGATATGTTCCTTGGCCTTGTTGCAGAAGGGTTTGTGAATCACGTCGACGGACTTTATACACTGGATAGTGTTCGAGACTACCTTCGACGAAATTTGCATCGGTCAGCCCCCGATGTATTTATTTGGGGAGAGTTTGCCAGTGTCCATGCAATTCTGGACAAAATATTGGCGACGAACTCGCCAGTTCTGTCTTCTTCCCTCGTATGTCCTGGTGGTCATATAGTACGTAGGGCTGAGGTGGCCGTCCGTAGCTGCTTGATTAACATTGTTCAGATTGCTTGCCACGCGCGGCCACCAGCACTCGGCAGTGCCTTTGACGTTGAATCAGCGTCCACATGCAGCCATTGCGATGCTCGTCTAATCAGAAGGTACAACTATGTTAGCAGTCCACCTTTGTTAGCATTTGACGAAGCAGATTGCATGTCAGAAATCAATCACAGTAAACAGATGATGGTTGGAGATGTGGAGGTGACATATAACCTGCGAGGGGTAATTTACCACGGAAGCGATCATTTCACAGCCCGCTTTATAGCATCTGATGGAATGCTTTGGTATCATGATGGTATGGTTACAGGTGGGTATTTCCAATGTGAAGGTAGACTGTCAGATATGGATAGCCTGTTAAATTGTCGTGCAAGATCAGCGATAGTATCTGTCTATGCTCGGGCATCAGGTGAATAATCGTCCGCCAAGAGCGCCACAAAACAAACACACACACATGGATACTCCGACATGATCAATGTAATAAATACAGTTCTTAATATATCTATTCAAAATATCAGAAGCTAGGCCTCGAGTCTGCCAGTCACATGTGGACTCGGACTTGCCGCGCTATGCGACGGCCCTCTCCCACAAGTGGAATATTGGTCAAAGTCACGCGTGTATATCAGATCTGGAAGGTGTCTGTCAACACATGTATTTTCCTTGCCGATCTCGCGCGCTTTTTCGAGAATGGGGCTCAAGATTCTTGAGGACGGCGCTGAGGCTTTGCATGCACATTGTGGGGACGCCGGGTGCGCCGATGAGGCGCAGGCCTAGGTGCGCACAAGCTGGGATGTGTATTGTGGAGAGGAGAAGCCAAGGAAGATGGCCCGGGCGCGCATGGTGGAAGAGGGGTGCAGGAAGAGAGGTGCGGGAAGGGAGAGGAAAAATTGAGGAGGACGATGAGGATGTGGTTGTAGATAGTAAAGGACTGGTAGATAATGATTAGAATAATGGTAATGGTGAAGATATACATAAGTAACCCAAATGAGCGCTCATGGTGCGCGTTTCCTGGCAATCCTACCGGATCCTGACACAGTGTCGCGTCACATAGCGTCGGCATAGCCATGTGATGTCGGCAGGCATGATGGTTGTCGCGAGTGGCGAAGATGGGACGAACTTGGCGGGTCCAAGCTGGAAAGTTGCGTCAGACAGGAGTTCAACGTTCAACAGGAGCAGTAGTGAGGGCGAAGGGACTGATGGTGGTGATGTCAATGGTGTCAATGGATCACCTCCCTCGTTCGCAGGAGAGTGAGGCGGCGCTGCAGCGGTGGCGGTGATGTCGAGGCCAGACCATTCTCGCGATATGTTCGCTGTCCGTCATGATTCATCCATGACAGTGCTGGATACGAGGTGAGGAAGAATTCGAAGCGGATGAGCCCAGGTGCATGCGAGCATGAGATGAGGGG
>QGOG01002078.1:0-20239 GCA_003313185.1 Collybia sp. MG36 | reverse complement strand
GCATCTGCCAAATATAATCGTAGAAGCTTCCAATGCCAGTACCATACCTAAAACTAGTTGGTCGCAGCACGATGGAGGATTCGAGTTTACTCACCAGTGAAATGGGATGAAATCAATGGTGCAACCTGTGCAAGCCTGGAGAAACGCCGCCAGCCAAGGGCGACCGCTGGGAGCATTGGTCACGCTAGGCGCACCAAGCTTGACCCCGCAGGCAGCAAGGGGTTGGATATATTGCTTCCAGAGCTGGGCTGCGTACGTCGGATCGATGTTTGACTGGGAGGCAAAATCGGGTTCATTGAAGCCCTGAAAACAACGATATTAATGGCTGGACGAAAGCCCAAAGGTATTGGGTTGAATGACCAGAATTCTCTTTGCTCCCTGAGCACTAACAAGTGAAACGAAGTCTTCGATACCGGATTCCCCCCATTGCATAGGAATATATTCAATATTGGATTGCGCCAGGTACGCAGGAGGGGATTGACCCCAGTCATACAACCAAGATACCTGGCTGGCGCTGGTATTGACTTTCTTAATGTCGTTGGGATTGTCTCCCTCGGCGAAGGGGAGCCCTCTTTTCGGATTCTTAGCTCCCTGAGCCAGTGCCGAGATGAGGAGAACGAAGGCGCTGACAGAAGATGAACGGGCAAACATAGTAGGTGGTGGGGTGAGAATAGAGGGATTGGGTATAGCTTTTAAGCCGCAAGGAGGCCTTTTTGAGGTTATTGAAGTACTCACATTTCAATTTAGATGATGACATGTTGCCCGGGATACCAGCAGAAAGGGTCCTGTCGATATCGCGCACCGTGCCAGTGCTGCAGAAGAATATCGGCGAAAATGATCTACTCCAGACAGGAGGATCATATGCTACGTCTTGAGGGGTCGAAAGGGGCTTCCAGAAATTGGGGAGGAAGGTCACTACGATACCGAATTATTGGACATCAATTGTTCATATCGATCGTTGGAAGTAGCGGAGGGTGATGCACGAAAAAGGGATTCGGATTTGGACACCATTTTGAAGAGGAATCCGGGATTTCGCCTGCAAATTTTCTAAGGAAATCACCAATGGCCTTGCCAGGTGACACCCAAGAGCAGCCTCTTGATCATCGTGCATACGATCACGGAACTGACACCATTGAGCGTTTTCTCCTGAGATGGCCTTACTGGTGCCCCCGCATGTATAGTCTTCTTGAAATATCCAGTGAAGTCATCAGCTTGATTCCAACAGGTTATATGGTAGTATCATGAGAACCCAGATGCCGCTTGAAAGCTTGATGGTTTGATGGTTGAGGGCCCCATGGCAGCTGGATGGGGTCAGCTACCTAAAATCATTTTCGGTGATGCATGATGTCACAGCCTCGTGCCTGTTTGATCAGTCGGTGGTATGCAAGCGCTCAACTCGGAGTTCGGAACCGGAGCCTCACCCAAGTCGCGTGTGCAAACCGTAGACTCGGTCAAGACGGGCATATCATTTCAAGTCGTCCAGACTAGTGACCGATGTCCATTTCACTTGAGGATTCCTATTTGGAAAAACACCGCGCGCAACATAGTCGCGTTATGTGTTCCAATGACACCCCCTTCTCCCCATGCAATTTCCTGTTTCAGAATCCATTGAAAGGCATAAAGGCATAAAAGCCATCCAGATGCAACTCCAGCAGTACCAGCAAACCAACTGCAATCATGTTCAAGTTTCCTTCAGCACTTGCGTCCATCCTAATTGCTCTGGCATTATCCAGAACTACCAACGCGTGGTTCCGAGTTGCGTGCACTGACCCCCTTGTTCAGGGTACGGCTGGATGTCTTTCCTTTCAAGTTCGGTGGTCAAAATTCTGACACAATTTTTTTTTGCGCCAGAGCGAGTCGACCCCATCATTTCGCCTGGCATTTCCCCGTCAAACCATGTGCATGTATGTGCCGTCCAATTTATGGTGGTTCCAATCTCAAATACCGATATTGATTAGACCGTGCACGGAGCGAGCAGTCAGTATATCCTCCCCAAACATTACTGGTACTGACTTTGTTGAAAATAGATTTCGGCCCGAGTAGCACATTCAATACACTACGTGCCTCCAGCTGCACGTCCTGTTTGGTGGCCCAGGTGGGACATATTTGGTCATGAATTCACCATCCATGTTTACGATTATCACCCAGGATCTGTCCAATTATTGTATGATATCTGGGTATTCTGCCAGCTGAGATTAATTTGTGTGGTAGGGTTCCCCAAACTGTACTTTCAGGACCCACAGACAAAGCTTTTCGAGCCAGTTGACAACGGAGGTAAGGTGGCCACCACCTTGAATCAATCATTGCCATTCATCTCTGTCCATCGGTAGGGCTTCTCGTTTATTACCAGAACAGGGGTGATGGGGATGTTGCGAATGGAGGCGCTGGCCTCAAGGCCTTCCCGCCGGGCTTCAAAATGCTCAGTGGCAATCCAACGGCACGCTCCAAGAAGTAGTTGTAGAGTTTCATCAAGGGGAATACATTCTTACATTTTTCGCCCAGGTATCCTGATCTAGAGGGCTCGCAGGGCGAGCTTAGGGAACGTGCTGTGGGATACGCATGTTTACGGTACCCCAATAACGCCGGATACAATGGTGAGCAGCCTCAGCGTATTGAATACCACCAATAATCTGCCGAGCTCAGGGTACGGTTTCCCAACTACTGACTGCGAAGCTGGTAATCACATCCTTAGCTTCGCGTTTTTCGAGGTTAACGTAAGGTATTTTATTTAGGTTTAAATGCGAGAATACACATGCCAGGTAAGCATAATTAACCATCTAAATCCACCCTATTCAGCCCAGTCTACCGCAGCGTGTTGGAACGGAGTGGTACGTGCTGTGTGTGGCTACTCCTCGGCCGTGGATTCACAAATTGCAGGATCTTGACACCCCCGACCATATGGCCCACACAGCTTACCTCTCTGGCTTGGACAACGGCAAATGTCCATCAACACACCCCGTCCCACTTATGAAATTATTTTATGAAGTCAGTATTTTCTTTCAATTCTTACGGTTACCAGGAGGACAACTAACCATGTCTAGATTACCTGGAACGTCCACAGCTTCGCTACCAGATGGACCCCTGGGAAGGACAAGTGGCCATTCGTCTATGCCACGGGGTAAGTATTGTTGCGGGACAGGGCTTTCCTCGGCTGACCTTGCCACTAGCGACCCAACTGGATATTCTTGGCATGGAGACTTCCAAAATGGGTGGGACACCAATGCACTACAGAATGCGATTGACAAATGCAACAACCCGAATGATCAAACTGGATCTGGTGAGATATCATTTTGACGTAAGCGCCGCAGAATGTCCTGAGGCTGGCACTAGGGGTCACCGAGGCCTGCTCATTCCTTACGGTACATCAAGCATCGGTTGCAAACACTTGCAAGATTTCACCCATTGTCAACGAAGTCATCAACGGGACACTTCAGAGACTTCCCGGGTATGTGCATTTCACTGCGTGCCTAAACCTCAGGAATTTTATTTATGGTATGATTTCTAGGTGTAATCCCATTCAAACCGGCCCTGGAGATGCTACGTTATATTCTGCCTCAAATTGTCCGATATAGTTTTGAACTCGTGTCTGGATTCAAGTATGTACGGGTACAAACACAATCAAGTCAATTGTCATATGTAACGCGAGTTTATCTGATCTGTTCCCTCCCCTTTTGTACGAGTTTGATGAATGTATTTTCTTGTTTCGGAATGATGTCGTGAAGCTTCAGACTCGGATTTCAGGATTTCGTGCCAAGCACCCTTCGATCCTAATAAATGTACAAGCAGGCTCTTGTCAAACAGCCACAAACGCTTGTGCACGTGTAGTTCACATCGGCCAGATTTCAATTTGTGGATTAGTCTCACAAGCACTCTCTTTTCAACCCTCGTTGTTGATTTTATCCCCGTGCATTGGTATGGAGGGATCCACAAAGCCCCCGCTCATAACTCCCTCTATTTCACCACCACCCCCATTCTTTCCTCCACCATTCAAGATATCAAGCTTGGCACCACCAGCCAAACGACGACGCATCTCACCCACTAGCCGACAGCTTCAGTCCACATCCCACTCTTCACTCAACTTGGACGATCCAGTGCACTTAGAAAAAGCCAGGGACGATTCCGTGTTTCGGTTGTGGGATGCTTGGTCGCAGCTTGAGGACCGCTACGCTAGGGGACTGGACGAGGATGATATCATTGACCTGACAGCACAAGAGATTGTGAAGGATCGCGGCGTCATTAGGGGGGTACAGAAAAAACGATGGAAGTTTGGGTGTGCGGTTGGTGAGGAAGGCGAGGCGGAGGAGGGGGACACAGATGATCTGGATGCAATCTCCGACGGGTCAGGTGTGGAGGAGAATTCTTTGGTTGAAAGGCTTAGACATGTGCCACCGGTGACGGAAATGGACCCAGCGGATGCAGAGGATTTGAAGCGGTTTTTGGAGGCGGAAAGACGGAGGAAAGAATTATGTCCAAACGGGGCGGAAGATAGCGAGGAATCCGAGCATGAACGCGTCCCCCGAAATCCAGTTCGCGATAAACACCCCCCCAGCGATCCGGCCAGGGCTGAAACCCCAGAGCAGGGAGGTTCCAGACGTGATGCCTCCCCCAAGAAACGCACCAAACAACCGATGCATGAAACAGTGGCCAAACTCACGACATCGGTCAACCATCCTATTTATTATGTTGATTCAGGCTCTGACGACGAACTCGACGTTAATTGGAAGCTTGACGAAGCAAGCGCTGTTTACCGCGTACGCAAAGTCGAAGATTTGGATGATAGTGATATCGAGGTAATAGGACCCCTAACTCAAATCTCATCGGGTCCTAGGCATTCCCAAACTCAGTTGCATACCCCTCCTCGGTCCCAGGTATCACTTTCTTCTGCTACCCCCTCGGACGATATTTTCAGCACGTTTCAATCATCGTCCCTGCCCCCATCTTCTCCTCCAGCATCTTCACCGCCCCCATCTTCACCCCTTCCGTCATCCCCTGTGCCTTCCCCTAAAAAGCCGCTTTCTATCGCCCGTTCTAGGTCACAACTTCACACACCCAGTCGATCCAATTCATCACCTAAAGCAAGTACATCTCGCACTCAACTTGCCCCAATTCCTCGCCTAGATTTATCGAGATTGGAACCAAGGGTGACTCCTCGCGCGAAATCTAAGATACCCAACAACCGCGAACGGGATGAGGTCTTACCACCATCGTCACCATCATGTACCATTGGGACAAACCGGTTGAGCTATCCCACACCCAACTTGCCCTCATACAATCGGGCCAAGTCAATGGTGGTGGAAGTGGTGCTCAATCGACGTCCGACCCCCGAGTCCAGTCCACCTCGGGCTTCCTCCTCCCTCGTCAAGTCTGCAATAACTAAAACCCCGGTGGCGAAACGATCCAAAAGTCAAAATAAAGGAGAGCGTAAAATCAATGTCCCGCCTGCTTTGACTGATACGGAAAATCAACTTGGCGACAGCGATGGATCACTGACCATCCGACCACCTCCCCACTCTCCTAAAAAAAGTGCGCCTGTCTCCCTCAAGGTTGTTGCACCAACGAGAGGAGCGAGAAGCATGGCGTCCGTTGGCCCGTCTCAGCTTCCTGAGCCGCCACCTCCATCAGGAACGAACAAACGAAAGCGTGTCATTTCGATATCATCTTCAGGTTCGGAGCGCGAGGAAGCGCCCCAACAGGCTATGTTATCTCGGCCTGTCTTTCTCCGTCCTGCTAGGAGACAAGACTGTGTTTCTGAAAACGAGAGTGCATCAGGCTACGCCAGTGGTGAGCCTAGGTTCTTGTTCCATGCTTGATTGATTATTGATACTGCTTTCCACCAGAAGTAGAGGAGTACAGCCGGCCAAGGCGAAGAGCAAAGTCTAGGCCGAGATCAAGACATCGCTCAATGGACCGTCATCACCAGCATTCGCAGGTTGCTCCACTACCGCGTCCCCAGGCAGAATTTATTATTTCGCAAGTAGTGCACCAATTGTCAGCTCTCTTTGGCGACACTAACAAGCACCACCGCCGCTCGAACTCCGTGTATAATACCCCCTCCCGCCGCCGCCACCCACACCCACACTCTTCCGATCCGGGGCTTTCGATAGCAACGTCACCACCAGCCTCCCCTGAGCCATCATCACCACTTACTAGGACCGAGCGTCGCAAATCGCTGGTTCGCCGAAGCCAGTCCCGCGGGAGGAGGGTCTCATTTAAATTAGAATGTCCAGATCCGGGGAGCAGTTCAATCAACGAAGATATTGATGACACTAACCCTCAAAGCCATCACCCTCAGATAGGGAAAACGCCTCGAGCCAAGACACCTCAACTCACCAGGAACAGGGGGCAAGGCAACAGAGCCGAGTCTTTAAATTCCAAATCGTTGGATACCCAGCCAACCAACCGGGGGCGGAACACTATGCGGGGTCAAACTCCTGCACCTCTTGGCGTCAGGAAAAAGTAAATCCCACAGACGGGAAGTGGTCCACCAGCTGGATGTAAGATAGGCGTTCAAGTGTTGGGGATATATACGAATTATAGCTATCATTATTACCTTTCTGTGCCAGGAGGTTGGTCTGCTCAAGCATCATTCAATAAAACTGATGCGAGATTGGTGAAGTGTGACGTCAACCTGATAATTTTTTTGAGATAACCACCAAACAAGAAATTGGCTGTAGCTTGGCTATAGATCTTACAGTCGTGTACACACATCATCCCAGGTCCACCACTAGCGGGCATGAACCACCATCATGAGGGCTTCAATGCAAAAGCAAGACAATCTACGGCTGGATCGCGAAAGAAGGGCAAGCAGAAGAAGAAAGTCAGAACTGGAGAAAATCCAGTCGATGCTATCGACTCCAATGCGTCTATTCATGTGCCAAAAACCAAGGCCGAGAGGGACCGGGAACGTAAAGAAATACTCAAGCATGAGGTGGGTGGCTGTCATCATCACTGAGCTATATATTCATCCATGAGGTAGATTGCGACTCAGTCAGAATCGAAATGGAATAGCAAAAAAAGGCGAAGGTTGGATAAATACATCGTGCGTCCTGTCTCCGTACCAATTATGAGTATTTATGAATATCTGGACAGGATAAGAAACTAAAAGACGAAGAAAGAGTGCTGATTTTTGAAAAGCTTTCGTGGGTTGCCCTGCACCTTGATTCTCGTTGTTGTGACAGCTCTTAGACAGAGCCAGGCTGAGCTACCTACGACTTTGCATCTTCATTCTTCGTCAACTCTCGGAACTGGAAAGGTAACAAATCACCACGAGCGTCGAGCGCGGGATGAGGATAAGGAAGTCAGACGTGCTATCGATGGTCGAAACAACAAACGGAAACGTCAAAATGATTCGTTTCCCGTGACCACCCCGGACGATGATGAAGAGAGTAACGACGAGGCCATTTCACTGAAACAGGCTGATATATATGAACATCAACAAGGACCTAGTGTTCAGGAGGATCGATCATCGACCACTCCTAGGAATTCCGTATTGGACAAAACATCCTCCATTGGCGGTGCCCTTCAAAGAAATCTGGATGGTACTGTCATGGCTGCCAAGGTGGCTGTGAAGAAGAAACAGGTTGGTCGGCATTCAGACGTAGGCTATTGAGCTCAAATCTTCTTGATAGAAATCTTCCAACCACTGGAAGGATGTTGCAGAGGCACCTAATGAAAGTGGCGTTGAAGATTCTGAAACATCTTTTGACAGTTCAGACTCTGAGAATGATAGTTCTGGTGAGGAGGGTGGTTCGGGCGGCTTTGGTGGAAACTCGTCTGGAAATGAGGGATCCGACACGCATGAGAGGTCAAAATCGTCCGGGAAAAAACTTGGTTTCAAGAAATGGGCGATCAACCAGCTCAATACTGCCAAGGGTTTGGCCCCCTCCCCTTCGAACAATGCAGGCCCCACATCCTCTTTTGTTTCAAGTGGAACACCCCAACCCCGACTGACCGGAATACGAGGCCCTTTGGGAGAGGATCTCCAATTGCCTTTAACTAGCTTTTCCTCTGCTTTCATGCCCAACGCTAATGGGATCAACTCGGTTGTTATTTTGAGACCACCAGAGGTTCAAGAAGCTCGAGTACTCCTCCCGATAATTACGGAGGAGCAGCCAATAATGGAAGCGGTTCTATTAAACCCTGTGGTTATCATTTGTGGTGAAACGGGCAGCGGGAAAACCACACAAGTACCGCAATTCCTCTACGAGGCTGGATTTGGAACACCCGATAGTGGTGAGTAACCGCTTTTTTCCAATACATCCCCTCCACCCTCGCATCAGATAATCCAGGGATTATTGGGGTTACTCAGCCCCGTAGGGTGGCAGCCATGGCAATGGCATCTCGTGTAGCTCACGAGCTGGCTCTTACCTCCGCCCAAGTCTCATACCAAATTCGATACGATGCCACAGTCTCTCCCGCAACATCGATCAAGTTCATGACTGATGGTGTTCTATTGCGCGAGCTTGCTACCGACTTTTTGCTCAGCAAATATTCAATAATCATCATTGACGAGGCTCATGAACGGAGCCTCAACACTGACATTCTCATTGGAGTATTAAGCCGAGTACTCAAGCTCCGTGAATCCATGTGGATAGAGAGAAAAGAGGGCGCACGAGTGAGTTGCATGTATATAGCTCCCAGCGATCACTGACATTATGTTAGCCATTACGGTTGATCATCATGTCTGCCACCCTTCGCGTCTCTGACTTTTCGGAAAACAAAACACTATTCCCTTCGCCTCCACCAGTCATCAATGTTGCTGCCCGCCAATATCCTGTGACAATCCACTTCAATCGGCGGACTTCCTCGGACTATGTTACAGAGGCCATCAAAAAAACCCACAAGATACATGCCCGCCTTCCACCTGGGGGTATCCTCATTTTTCTGACAGGCCAAAATGAAATTATAGGGGTGTGTCGGAAGTTGGAAGCGAAGTTTGGGCAAAAAGCGTTGGCGCAGAAGCGGAAGAGGCGGACAGCTCCCGCTCTCCACCTGGAACCCAGCACCCCTGCTGATGCCCAGCCGTTGGGTCCTGCCCATGGTGATTGCCTCGACAATTCATGCTCAGCTTGGATGCTCATCGAGTCCCAGTCGATGTAGAAGCGGAGGACCTGGACCTTGGGGGTACAGACCCAGAGGATCTGGCTTTTGATGTGGATGGAGATGACGATCCCGAAGCGTTGGATAGTGATGAAGAGAGTGTGAACCAAGAACTCGGATTAGATATGGAGGAGTTTGACAGTTTGTTTTTTTCCTCGCCTCATGGATCCGAAATGGACTTAAAGCTTTCATCCTAGCACCAATGCACATTGTTCCGCTGTACTCGCTCCTTCCCAGTGACAAACAAATGCATGTTTTCCAACCTCCGCCACCTGGGAGCCGGCTTGTTGTTGTATCAACCAATATTGCTGAAACCTCACTTACCATCCCTGGGATTCGCTATGTCGTCGATTGTGGTCGGGCAAAAGAAGTCGGTTGTTTCCTTCATACGGAGGTCGGTCGTATTAACATTTTCTAGCGTCGGTACAATGTGGACACAGGGATTCAGTCATTCCAAGTTAGCTGGATATCGAAGGCATCCGCTGCTCAGCGAGCTGGACGGGCAGGACGCACAGGTCCCGGCCATTGTTATCGTTTATACTCATCTGCTTTATTCGAACATTACTTTGACCAATTTTCTCAACCCGAGGTCCATCGCACGCCAATCGAAGGGGTTGTATTACAGATGAAAAGTATGCACATCGATGCTGTTGTAAATTTCCCATTCCCCACCCCACCAGAGCGATCGACGCTACAAAAGGCGGAGCGAGTCTTGGCGTATCTGGGCGCCCTATCTCCAAATTCAAGTGAGAGCACAGCTAGCCACATCACAGATCTTGGGAAAGCAATGTCGCTCTTCCCGTTATTACCTCGGTTCTCTCGGATGCTGGTCAATGGCCAACAATATGGATGTTTACCATATATCATTACCATTGTCTCCGCTCTATCCGTGGGGGACCCATTTCTACACGATGAAGGACAATTAGACGGCGATAACGTCGATTCCGAGGAAGAACCATCCCATCTCCGCAGCGCAGCTGCCAAAGCGAAAATGGCCCAGAAATCACTCCGCAAGGCGTATTTCCAGTCCCAACATGTAAGTACGATGATTGTATCGGATCTTCTCCTATCACAACGCAAATAAAACAGACACATGCGTCATTAGGCGACTTCACTAGTGACCTCTTCAGAATCTTGTCTGTTGTTGGTGCTTACGAGTACGCCGGTGGTGGAGACACCTTCTGTCGTGATCATTTTGTTAGGCCCAAGGTATGTGCAAGTCGGATTGGCAGTTAATAAGACTGTCATAAGAGTAGGCCATGGATGAAATCCGAAAGCTGCGCGCACAGATCAGCAACCTTGTCCGCACCAACTTCCCAGGAGCTGATACTGGGTTTATCTCAAAGCTCAAGCCACCGACTGCCATGCAGGTATGTTATATTGTGTGACCTGGGACTGTTGATTTATATATATATAATTCTCTAGTTAAAAGTGCTCCGCCAATTGTTAACCGCAGGGTTTATTGACCAAGTGGCAGTTCGCAAGGATCTCATTCAAAAGACGGCTTCCACCGGTGTTCAGTATACCAATTCAATGGGAGTGGCCTATACCGCAGTGGGGATTGGAGAGGAAGTCTTCATACACCCATCCTCAGTACTGGTCAATAGGACGCCCCCTGAATATGTCGTATTCCACGAAGTGGTTCAAACTTCACGTGTATGGCTCAAAGGTAAAAGACGGTATCACTGTCCTTCGCAGCCACTGTTCACACATTTCTAGGCCTGACTGTTATTAATCCAGCATGGCTACCGGCACTGGCTGGGCCATCTCTTTGCACATTTTCAAAACCGGTGAAAAACTTTGCTGGTGATCTCATGGTCACCCCGCTGTTTGGCCCTCATGGGTGGGAGCTTCCACCAATCAAAGCTTCCTAGTCCAGGATCCTCTGGATAATATTGTAATTAGAGACAGCCTACGTTATATTAGACACTATATATGCAATTGGATCCTGTAAACGCGGTCGTCTCGTGTCTACATTATACGTTACAGTCTTCTCAGTTACAGCCTTCTTCTGTTAGTGGATGGGCCTGCGGGGCCATCAGGAGCTGGGCGCTACCATTTGGATATCAGCATGACCGCAGCTGCCAAAGCGTCTCACATACCTTGACAGGCTTCGGAATGAATAAATTGGGTGCTTTGGCTTTTGGTTTTGGTTTGGGGTGCTTAGCAGGAGGAGGCGCGGATGGGGGTTCAAGTTCCTTCGGTGTTGGATTGGGTATTACGGTGAGCTCAGATATCACAGGGGTATCCAGAGCGAGATCCCGCACCCTTGTGGTGGGAGGCTCTGGTGGTTGAGCGATTGCGAGAGGTCCTGGTGGTTGTGTGACTCTGCTTTGTTGTACAGCCATTTGCATTTCGCGCGGTGTCATCAGGTTGGAGGGAACATCAGGTGAAGCAGTTCCAGGTGCTGGCTTTGATTGTGTAACTGTTTGGGATGGTGGCGGACGATACGATACTGCGTTCGTCTCATTGAAATATGATTGATTCACCTGTGAAATGTCGTTAAACATCTAAATTTGGCTGTAGTATCAAACAAACTCACATCAACCATCGACGTCCTCGACTTTGCATCTTGGACAATATTGCGCCAGACAGGGTCACTACGGTCAAGCGTAGCTGCATGGCCCAGAATATATAGCGATGACTTTGCACGGGTTAAGGCTACATTCATTCGCCGAGTGTCTGGGGGGAATTCAGATTCAATTAACAATAGCTGTAATCATAATGGCATACCTGATAAGAATCCCACTGACTGTAGCCCCGGTCCGGCTCGAACACACGAAAGGATAATTATGTCCTTTTCCTGTCCTTGAAATCCGTCGACGGTGTTGAAATCCACCTTCCCGACGATCCCTTCTCCAAAACGCGCCTGAAATTGGCGCCGCAGTTCCACGATCTGGGCTCTGTACATGGTGACAACACCAACACGGAAATCGAAGTCAAATGTTGTGAACTCTTGGCGTAGGCGAGCATATAAGGCAATAGCTATCTGGCATTCTGCTATATTCTTGATGGAATGTCCGCTGGATTGCTCCAGACCCCGAGCAACATTAAAAAATTTGTAGGTTCCAAATTTTGGGTGAGAGTGCCACACTTGCTTTGTTTTTGTGTCCATGTGGGGGCCATCTTCCAATCTGCCTTGGTAGAATAGCTGACTCGGAAGTCGGCTGATATCTGGGTGCATCCGGTATTGAATACTGAGTTGCATGTAAGCAACGATAATAACCGGTAATATGTTAGGGGAATACCTCAAGAGAAAAACGGAATCAGGTTGGTGTTTTTGGAGACGGACAAAGAGGGACTGGTTATATTGGTACCGGCATGCCTATAATAAGTGGCGTGTTAGGAGCGTAAGACGCGTTGTTAATAATTGAGCACCTCTTGTGAGAGGACAGTAGGTGGCAATTGTTGTGGATCGCCGACCATGATGCATCGAGCACAGCGGTATCTGAGAGGGATCAGTGAGCTGAGTTCAATTGCCTGCGCAGCCTCGTCAATGATAACCATTTCGAAATCAAACTGTTGCAAAATGTCGTGGCCAGCACCCGACAATGTTGTGCAAATAACATCCGCTTCATTCAAGACCTGCTGTCTGGTTTTCCGCCGCAAAGCGTCAAGCGTGCGATAGTCGGACTGTTGCTGGTCTTTCATTCGATCAAATTTTTGGGTTAAAGTCATTCTTCGGGAGTTGAGCTGTTTGATTTCGGCGTCCAAAGATGCATGCTTTATTGGATCCTGAATTTGGTCGAGCTCCTGAATCTTGCCCTGCCTGGTTTGTTTGACAGATTGGATTTCTTGTCTCAGTGCTCGGATTTCCGATCCAGTATCAGTCGTTGTTGACTGGCGGTTAGTATCTAGCTTTTGTTCCACCAAATAATCCAGAGAAATGTCCCGGACACTAATATTCATGGACTTGTCGGCCCCGAGACGGACAACTTTGGCTGCGTTGGGTTGTTGCTCTGAGCCACGGTATCCCTCTTTGATCCGGTGAGCTATCTCGTCGATGGCAGCATTACTCGGAGCGCATAAGAGCACTTTGGCCCCAGAATTTTTCTCTGCTACAGCTGAGTTTTTTCCCGCATGAACGGGGACTGGCGGTCGAGCCCGCTGTGATATGAACATAGCAACGAGGCCGCATATAGTGGAGGTCTTGCCCGTACCAGGGGGTCTGAGGGAGTATCGGTACACCGATCTCTGGGGTAACAGCGTGTACTCACCCTTGAATCAGTGAAAACCCGTCGGCTTTCAACGAACCCACTATAGCGGCTGCCTGTGGTCCGTTGACAGAATACGTTTTCATAACATGCTGGAGCTCGTGTGGAGCAATCTTGGGTGTTTTTGGCAAGCTTGGTTGCAAAATCAAATCGCAGAAATCATAAGAAGGTAATGATACCAGGGCGGCGTATTCGCGATGAAGGGTGCTTAGGCTAGGAAAATGAGTATTGGACTGCGGTGATCGATCCATAATCCAAATACCTGAATACCTTGCTCAGATGCCAGCTAGTGTTGATTTGCAGTCCCGGATCTGTGGCTACGCCTTGTATGAAGCAGCGTAGACTGGCCTGGATCGTATGTGGCATAGATCTATAACTTTGGGTCTTTGCTAACAAGGATTTTTTACCATCCAGATGTCTCAGAAGTACGACGTCCGTTTCGGCGAGATACCATTCCTTTTGTACGCTTCCAGTAATGGTAATATCGAGATCGAGCCAAGCATCCGAAAATTGGCGGGACACTATCTTACAGTCAAAGACGTCCTGTTGTTCCTCTTTTGACTGGAGAATCTGGGACCAGCATTCCAAGAGCAATAATGGCTCAAAGATGCGGCGATACGTCGCGTAATCCGCAAAGCGGTCTGGAATGTGTACTAAAGTTGGTTTGTGCCCTGGTGGTGTGGACTCAGTATGGTCATAATCCCATGATAACAGAGACTTGTGGAGCGCCGAAATATCAGGCTTCATACGAAGGTTCAATTTGCGTAAGTCATGGTCTCGACGCAGCCTCCTCTCGGTGGGATTTTCGATGGTAGGTATGATTAGCGTTTTGATTTGACGACGTTCGGCTGGTTTTTTGAGCTTGGGGGAACGTTGGATTTTCCCGAGTGCCGCCAAACCGCCCCGTGCGTTGTCATCCTCGCTAGAATCCTCGCTAGACTGAGAGGCTTCGGAAGCCACAGACCGACCAGAGCTCTCACCCTTGATCGGTTTGGCAATGACAGAAGTAGGTGTTGCCGAACCTGAAGGAATGCTGCTCGCTCTGCTGGACGCTCTCTCTTGCTGATCAGGTGCGCGAAATTTGGGCAATGATGATTTCGCCGCCGCTTCCAGCTTCTTTTGATCCTGTTTGGTGAAAAAGCGGGAGCGTGATGGCTTGAAGTTCTTGGAAGCCCTCAAGATATGATTTGGAGGAGCCTTGGAGGATGCTGGTTGCTCAGGTTCCTTCTGGGGTTTGGGTTTTGCAACCACTTTCGGAGGGGGGGATATTTCAACCACTTCATCCTCAAAGGACACAAGTGAATTCTCGAGCACTCGAATTCTATTAGAGTCAAGGCGGGTCTTCTGGCGCATGGGGTCCTCCGTCCGTGCATCTTCGACAAATTTTGTCAACTTGGACAATGCAGCTGGTGCGGGGGCCACGTGCGTTTCCCTAAAACAATCAAGAAGAGTCTGTAACAAGGAGAATGACTGATGCAGCAGCTCCTCATCGGTAAGTCGCATCCATCGAGCGAGCTCTGGAAGAACGTCCTGTAGGTCGTTCACCATTTTCTTTCCAACCGCCGAAAGCGCCCCGGACTTATTTTTCACCCCCTCGTGCTGGTATCGAGTATTAGCAGCTTTCTCGACCACCCTCCATTGAGCCAGCATGTCCCGCCCGAAAATCAGAGCGTCACGCATCCATACCACCATGTCAGCACTATCGAAGTATGTCGACCACAGCGGTGTCCTTTTGAAGATGACCGTCAGAGATTGCGTCATAAGCTTCCACAATTTTGGGAGTCTTGCGGCCGGTCCTTGCTCGTCTCCTGAGCGGAGAAAATTAGAATCATGTAGTAGCCCGCCATGGGCACAGAGAACCTCGATGATATCGGTGAAGCACCGAACAAGCGACTTTGAGACACTGCAGGCTTCTGGCATGATCGGCGCGTGCTCAATGAATATAGTAAGGAATTCAAAAACGCCTTCCAACGCGGCATCCGGAAGGTTCTCTAACAGACTGCGAAAACAGTCTAATCTCACGTCGACATCGAAAGCCAGCCCTACGAGCGCCTGAGCAGAGAATTGAACATTTCCCATCGGGGAAATCATTAACATCATGGCGTGTTTTGCGACATTATTGCGGCGGAGTAACTCCAGAGCTGAGCTAGGCACGTTGTAATCCGTATACTTGGACACCATCGTCGTAAACCCGTCAGAAATGGTCTTCAGCGTCTCATTGACTCGAATAAGAGCACTCTCCCCGGTGGCGTAGCTTCTTCCGGGGTTGGGAAGGGAAAGGAGGGTCGAGTACGGCTGTTTGTTGAGCATGTCAAGGTGGGCCGTAGATGCAAGGATAGAAACGATGGTGGCTATCCCTTCGGCATCATCGGTCTGAATGGCTGAATACGTCGCATTCCAAACCTGTTTCTGATCCGGCAGGGGGGTTAGCTCGATTCGGCTGGACCGTTTGGCTGCGATCTGGCCAAGTAGTTTGCATAACTCGTTGATGACCGTTATAACACCTTGAACGTCGGCTTTCAAAAATGAAGTAATAAGGTCCCGAGCAGCACTGCGGGCGTCTTTCCATTTGGCATTGTTTGATAGGCGATCGAAGGCCGACATAACAAGAACGTCCAGGTGTCTGCCAAACGCGAGCACGGCTGCGTCCTTGCCTCGACCCGTTCCGTCCTTGATATGCTGACGCAGGATCTAGAGCAAAATATTAACATATGCATTGAGAGGTTGACGGCCACATACACGCGCCGCAGTGGTCGTGTACACCAGCCGGGCATCCCCGAACCTCTCCTGCTGCAAATCGTCACACAAGAAATCGACAACACTGACGAGGATATCGTTATGCACGGGCAGTGGCCGGATGGTGTTGAGATACTCCAGAAACCAGGCGAGGTACCACGGTCGTTCTCCTGTAACATCAATTTTCTGAAGTAGGAACAGAAAGGACTGGTTGTTCTTCACTGAATCAAGAACTAGCTGAGGATATTCCGGGCCTCCAGCAGTCCAAAATCCATTTCCCATCCGTTTCAAAAGAAACAGGCAACATCTCAAAATCCATATAAATTCTACAATCAGACATGACTGAATCAGAGTGAGTACTTGCGAAATTTCGGAATAACTGACGAGGCCCATCAATGTGCAAACAATCTGTCACCAAAAACCGCAAATCCAAGTGCCTACTCACACTGGATGTCAAGACGCTCGTCGGTATGAATCGCAACACTGTAGCATATCCTTCCCATAGCACCTCTGAATCAGGGGAAAACTGAAGCTGAGAAAAATCAGTGCCGATGCTTCGTGCTGTTGACGGATCACTCCGCAGTGCAGATACAATGGCCTCTACGGAGGATTGATATGGCCCAACGAATGTTTCATCGGGAACAGGAACCACCTTGCACTGTGATGCGTGTTTACGCGCCCATTGACGGACGTCGGGATTGCGATGTATGATAAGTGCGAGGATACCAGGCGGAACGGGGTCAGTTGGCCAGTCTGATATCAGATCCTTGGGACAGAGTGAGTCGAATGTGGAGAGGATACGGGCATCCTTGAAAACCAGCCAATTGGAAACCATCCAATAAACCAACGCGGAGGGGACGAGGGAGAGATTCTTGCTGAGGGGCCTCCCTGTGCTGTCGACGACCCCCTCCGCGGTAAGCTGGCTGAGCACCAGCCGTAACTCCAATCCTGCAAAACTCGTGAAAAAGCCTCGCAGGATGTCGTCAGCAAAGGCTCCGAAATACCTAAAATCGATTGTCAGGTTAAATTCCGATATAACGCGTTGGTAGTTTGGAACGTGAAAGGCAATGACCCACGTCGTAGTTGACTGGTGCTTCGCTTCCTGAAGGCCCCGCACACAATTTGGACAACCAGCAAGACAACTCGAAAGCATATTCTCCCATATAGACACTCTATCGCTGCCATAGGCATGTAGCCTTAGAAGAAATGTAGCAGCGCCGATGGTGAGAGGAGTGGCCTCATGGCAAAACCAATGAATCTTCCCAGAAGCCAAAGGCAATCCCACCAGGTAATCAAAGATGACCACCATGTCCCTATCCGAAATACCATTACTGTCCACCGGGGTTTCGCGGAAGGTGGTCACCAGCCTCTCCACCTCCCTTTGGGCCATGATGTGCGTTAGATTGAGTGTCTTCTGATACAAGCGAACTCCTTATGCGTGCGGAATATATTGGGTATGTTGTAAGGGAAAAGGGTGTGTTGGTTAGGGAAACCGTTGAGCGCAAGGTTTAAAAGGCGAACACTCATTAAGAGCAGCATACTGCACTGGTCGACTCGATTTGGACGCGACCAATCATCACGTGCCGCAATAATTTTCGTGAATGCCTAAATCGCCTTGCTTGTGCGCTCACGTTCAAGTTACAGTTACCACAATCAAATTTTTGTAAAGGTGTGCATTCCCTGTAGTCTGAACAAAAATATACTCGCGCATACGATGGATCCGCGCGATTTTGAAAATCTTAATGCCCTGCTTGACCAGGATGTCGAGCTCCGGGAGGTGACCAGCACCAGCACCCATTGTCTCGAGTCATATCAACCAACTGTGGCCTTGTCTAGAAAATTAAAGAGCAGATAACCGAGCTAGACAAAAAATCTCGCACCATGCTCGGACTGCTAAACAAAGTCCACTCGACACCCCACGATTCAGGTGGTCTCTATTTTATCATCCTGAGTGTCGTTATTGATGTTGCAGATACGCCAGTCCCAGCACTGCTTGATACAGTGCGGCCCGTACTTATTTCCTGCCGGGAGACCACAGGAGCCATTGCAACACTTGTTCCCCCAAATCAGTTCTGGCGCTGGAAGGAGATGTGGTCCAATTCACTAAGGACAGCCATTTTTGCAGCAGCATTAATAGAATACCTTTCCAACCGGACCCTCATCACGCTCTCTGGCACCAGGGTCATCCTGGGCAGTAAGTGCGACCACATTACCCCACAACCAATTTACAGGAGTTGGGTTTGCTAGTTGAAAACGGGTGGAGCGATCGGTTTGCTCTCCCTGCCGAGGACTACCTCCATGGAATAATCAGCGTGGTCAATGAGCTGGTGAGGGTCACTGGCTTTATTCTTTGACGGAAAAAAACATTGAATGGTATCGTGCAGTCTCGCCTTGCAGTGAATGCAGTCACGATGGGTAACTTTGAGGAACCCCTTCGAATTTCACTATTCGTGAAAGACCTTTTCTCCGGATTCTCCATGGTATATTTATTTTTCTCCCTAGCCTGCGCTTTTGAGCAGCCTGAATACAGCTCAACCTCAAAAACGACACCTTGCGCCGAAGATTTGATAGCTTAAAATATGATATCAAAAAAATTGAAGAAGGTGGGTTATATCTTTGTACATTGAGACTTGAAGGCTAAACATCCCCACCCCAAGTGGTTTATGATGTTTCATTGCGCAAACTCACTCAACCATCAAAAACAAGTGGGGAAGAAATCATTCAACCGGGGATCATTTGATAAATATATAGTTGATGTAGTACACAGTCCTTGTCCTTGCCATATCGCAATGTGTGTGCATGTATTTTTAGGGTGGCTGCGGAAGGTTGTTTGTCCTTGGAAACAAAGCCAGCGGAGTCTGAATCCCACTCCTTCCGCCAAAACTTGGCAAGGTGTGACCAGTTTGAAAGATCGAAGACAGGTCATCAGATCTCCAAACCTGCATATTGGTTTGTGTTCATGACAACGAGGTTGCATCGTTGTCCTTGACGAAGCATTCATGGATAGACGGCGAGGCATTCCGTCCCGTCCGGCGTCCTCTGAAGGTGTGTTCTACTTCCAACCAAAAACACCGTGTGACAGCGCATGACTCTGGTACGCCCACAGAGATAGAATGCTGGTCGCAGGCCGCGGCGGCGTTAAATACTCTGTCTCATAAGTACTCCAACTCTACGACCTTAGACACGATCGGGCGGGTGAACCGGTTGATATCCGCCTGGCCCACGGATGACACCCTCCCTGCCCAAGGGCTCGATGAGGTGACTACCGTATTCAAAAAACTGACGCCCGGCCTCGTCGAAATTAAACGTTTAGCTGAGGAAGAGGCCGTGTCCGTCGCTTTCCCACGTGCCCTATATTTTATTAATTGATACATTCGCAGGGCCATAGACGACGCCGTCGAGCGCGTTGGTGTCCTCATAGCACTGCGCAGCGCCCCCGAGGTACTTTCTCCAGGTACGAGCGTCAGACACAGACGCCGCACTACTAACAGCGCCACGTAGAAAAGCGGAACAAGCGCCCGCGGGCGCCTAGCCCGCCTGCTCCTGCACAGCCTATAGGGGCCTTGCCCAACCGCCCGGTTTCTATTATGCTGCCCCCTCGCGGCTCAGTGGGCCCGCCGCCCGTCATACCATTCTCGCGTGAGCCCAAGGCGCGCCGCGAGGCACTGGCGAAACAGCTTCCGCTCCAGGAGGGCCGCAAGGTCGCATTCCACCCTCCCGCAGGCAAACCGACGGGCGGCGGCACAGCTGATACAGATGAGAATACATGGATATTAGCTATCGTTACAAAATGCATAAACGCTGACAAGAACCGGTAGGTTGTACTTACCCACCGTGTGCTATTTTTTTCAATACGTGGCTATAGGTATGAGGTACAAGATGCGGAGCCACAGGAAGATGGGCAGCCCGGACTGTAAGTTGCTCGACGGCTTGAGAGTCATGCGCTTATCTGGACATAGGCACTATAATACAACCTTGCGTGCCATCATCCCGCTTCCCGATCCTAATGCAGCATTGGGGAGCCCGTCGCATGTTAGTGCGTACCAAGAGTTCCCCAGCGGTTCGACTGTGATGGCACTCTACCCCGACACGAGTTGCTTCTACCGCGCAGAGGTCATTGCAACACCCAAGGACATGCAGCCCTCCGGCCGCGTAAGTGCCTCCTTCCCTTATATGTAAGAATCTCAATT
>QGOG01002077.1:0-12746 GCA_003313185.1 Collybia sp. MG36 | reverse complement strand
TAGAACTGGAAGAACTAATAATCAATGGAATTGCGGTGGATGCCTCGCGGTTGGAAGTATTGCCAACCGAGGACGGTGCTGCCGATTCGACTGGAGAAGCGATCGTCGTGTCCCCAGTGCTTCCCGTGCGCTCAATACTACCAACGTGCTCGATGTTCCAGCTCGATGTCACCGCGCCTGTTGGCCTCATGCTAGATGATGTCATTGTAGATGGGCTCACGCTGGGTGGTGGCAGGCTGGATGTCTTCTCTATCGGTGGTGTTGTGTTCAATATCGTTATTCTTGATGATACGGCCGATTCTGCCTGGGTGATCGATCCCGGAGGTGGCGTGCTCGTTGAAGCCGCCGTTTCAAGAGAGATTGTAACGATTGTGGTTGGAGGGATGGGGGTCGTGGTGTTTGTTGAGGCGGAGGTTGTGGTGTTTATTGGGACGGAGGTTGTGTCCGTTGGGGCGAAGACCGCGGTGTTTGTTGGAACGGGGGTTGTGGTGTCCGTTGGGGCGAAGACCGCGGTGTTTGTTGGGACGGGGGTCGTGGTGTCCGTTGGGGCGAAGACCGCGGTGTTTGTTGGAACGGGGGTCGTGGTGTCCGTTGGGGCGGAGGCTGCGGTGTTTGTTGGGACGGGGGTTGTAGTGCTTGTTGGGGTGTCGCTGGGTGGCGCGGTTGGAGGGTTTGCAGGGGGGTCTAGGTCGTGAACCAGCAAGCTCAATCCCGCCCCGGAGGAGCTTGGCTCTGGGGTGGTAGATGTTATAGGGTTTGAAGTAGGTGTAGCAATAACTGAGGAGGTTGCAGCAATAACTTCGGTGGTTGTACCGACCCGGATGGTCGAAATAGCACCTGGGATGGTTGGAATGATGTTTGTGCCAGAGCCTGCGGTAACTACAATCGACAAGGTCTGGGTGGCCCCACCGACGATTATCACCGGAACTATGAGGGTTTCGAGAACTCCAATGGTTGGATTTGGCGCAGAGGGTGGATTCGTGGGGATTTCGCTGGACGGATTCATTACTCGATTGGATATCAGGGGTAGCGTACTGGACGCTTGGCCCATTGTGGTAGTTTTGTTGGGGACGGTGGTTTTCGAGCCGAGCCGTGAGCGATATTTTCTCATCAGTACGCCGGCCACAGCCCCGACAATGGCGCCCATGAGCAACAACAAAGCCATGGTGATTATGGCTAGGCGGCTCCAATTTCTGCGCCGCAAGGGAAGTTTGGGAAGAGCCCGTTGTCGATCAACTGCGAATAACCCGACGTTACGAACGAGGGGCGGCAAAGACTGGATTTGAGATATTTGATCAGCCACTGCAGGGTTTGTCAATCCCCTGCTTATATTTTCACCAATAACGCCCTTCTCGAGCCACCCGCCACTAACCCGCCTGGGGCGTTTGTGCGAGCGGGGGGGTTGCGATATACCTAGGTTCGCACCACCCGCCACAAGCCCTCCGAGAGTATTGGTCTGCGTTGAACGATTGTGCGACAGAGGGGATTTCATGTTACGAGAATCATCAAGCCATTACCCCATATAAAAGGTATTGACATGATCAACAAAGTCCCGCGACCATCTATCCTCTTGATCGACTGAGAATGGTATACTGGATTGTGATGGAGGGCCGATGTGAGTGGTAACATCGACCGCACCATGTGAGTATTTTGCACGATGTATAGGAGACATCAGCGCCATTTATTCTCGACGATTTCTAGCCGAGAGGATGCAGTTCATGATATGGGCCAGCAATACATACCCCACCGGCCATCCTCCGAGTCGGTCTGACTCGGTCAGCAGTTGTCGTGAGGTGTTAATTCTAGCAAAAGGTGCCTCAGTATGAAAGCGTAGCCTCAGCAACGCGTGCCGGCGAACTCTATTATAGTTCCCAATGATTGATGGGACGAATTCCCATCAGTGATCCTGGGTACCATGGGCATTGCTGCTGTTACGGTTGAATGAGCGATGAGCAAGCGATCCGTGCTTTCAATAATACACAACCGCAAACAAAGGCCAACGCGTCTCAACGACTCTCCTAGACCCTTCCTAACCAACGAGACCAAGGATGGAGGGCCCAAAGACAGCCAAGTAAGCATATTCATTTGCGTTCCCCATTGTCCGTTAATCTATGCCAGAAAACGAAAATTGACAGACAAAGGTCTCCCCAATGTCATCCTCCAGAACCCCGACTTTGCACAGGATTCACGGATGTACCAAGACTTGCTAGACATGGAGCGGAAGCTAGATTGGACAATGCGCAGGAAGAAGGTTGAAATACAGGACACACTTTCGCGCAACCCCACAGTACGTCGCAACTTGGAGCGCGTGATATATTTTGTGTGGAGCTGAGCGGCCACAGACCACCCGAACGCTGAGGATATTCATGAGCCACACTGTATCTGGGCAGTTATGGCAGACAGGGGCCGATCCCAGCCAGGCTCCCAATTTCGAAACGGGGGAGGGCATTCCAGCATGGGCATTTAAGATTGAGGGGCGGTTGTTGGAGGTGTGTTACCTATTGTTGGCGTATTGCAGTTGTGAGATATATTCTATAGCCACCCAACCAGCGCAGCAAGGACCGGGTGACCCCACGCAAATTCTCGACCTTCATCAAACGGATGGTGATCGAGCTAGACCGCGACCCCGCATTGTACGCTGACGGAAACATTGTTGAGGTGCGTTGAGCTAGTTTTTCATGCGACTCATTCCTCAGACTACACCTAGTGGCCCAGAGCCCCAGGACACCAGAATCCCGCTCTCGATGGCTTCACCATCCGCCGCACCGGAGACGCACCCACTAAAATCCGGGTCGTCATGTACTTGGAGCATTTCCCCGAGCAGTACAAGGTCCAGCCAGAACTCGGTAAGTAAACCTCCCAGCTTTCTGGGCTCATCTCATCCCCCGCAGGTAACATTCTCGGAATCAAAGAAGACAGTCGTATCGGAGTGATTCAGGCATTATGGAATTACATCAAAATCCAGGGCCTGCAAGACAAGGTCGACCGGCGCATGATCCGCGCGGACGAGCACCTCAAACCCGTGCGTTCCCTGCCCGTCTCCATGCACTACAACCTATTGTTGGGTATAGATATTCAATGGCGATAGTACATCGTTCCAAAAGCTTCCGGAGTTAGTCAATCGGTATTTAACTTCGCCGGATCCTATAATGCTCTACTACACCGTCAACCCATCAGTTCCCCCGCCTGAGCGGCCGAGTGCGTGGGACGTGGAACTCAAAACCGAGGATGTGGCGCTGAAAGGCCGAATGGGCGCGATGGTACAGACAAGCAAGGAGAGCGCACAAAGTCTGGCGAAGCTAGATGAGGAGGTATGGCTATTCATGTCGGCCCCTGGGCGACTGCTCATCAAAAAATTCATAGATCGCAGTCTTGGCACAGTCGTTACACAACTCGCATCTGAAGAAGACATTCCTCGAGTCTTTCGCGAATGACCCAGCCCAGTTCATCCAAACGTGGCTGGAGTCTCAATCGCGTGACCTCGAGACAATTCTTGGCAGCGGCCCGAGTGAGGGGATGACGGTGCGTCAGGAAGAGCTCAAACGGAGCGAGTTCTTTAGCCTGCCATGGGTTGAGGAGGTACGTTTTGTTCAATTCTCACCGTTCCGGTTTCTAAGTTACGCTGTGGTACAGGCTGTTGCAATACAGGAGGGTATGAGGCTGGCTTCGAAAGGGATGCAGTAGTGTGCCATATTAGTAGAGTTTTGTAAATCTGTATTAATGAATCCGCGTTTCACTTTCAACAAGTAAATCAGAAGAAGCGCGTTGGCGTTGTGAACAATTACAAGCAGTTGGTTCATTGTCAACGAGTTGAGCAATCGTTGTCAGTGTTCGCGTAGTTGTCAGGCGTTGGCTGCACTACCGATCATGTTTCGGCGCTAGCCGTCTGGATAAATTTACAATGGCCCCATTCTGGTATGAAGGTCTAAACATATCCATAACATGGCCAGCAAGCAGGTATGTTGCCAGCCGCTGGGGAGTAGAATGTGGTCTAACTGACACAATTTTCGGGGGCTTAGCTAGGAAAGTTTCGCCAGGTCATTGTCTCACGTTGCGCTGTATCATGAATCACTCTGAGGTTTTATTATAGTGGGCAGGCGAGGTTATATCTTCCAGAGACAAGACCACAGTCACAGATGAATTCAAGGAACTCGAAAGGGATATTGATTTGCGAAAGGATGGAGCACAAAGGTGAGTTGTCTGTACGCACCATCGCCAGTCATTGCCATGGCGGCCGGGTGCAGTGCGCTCCCCCAGAGTAGCGGCGATACTGTACTGACGAATCCTATTTCTGCAGGCTGCTGATGGCATCCGAAGCATACCACTATATCATATCAAAGAAGAAGGGAAACGATGCGCTTGATGACGCCGAGAAGCTCCTCCCAATCGATGCACTCGGGATCGTCATGATTGTCCACGGAGAGGAATTTGGGGACGACTCCTCTTTCGGTGCGTCGCAGCTCGAATGGCCACGATCGAATACCGACATGGCGCTATAGGTACATCACTCGTCAAATTCGGCAGGGCGCATTGCAAAGTGGCGACGCTCCAGGAGGCGTTTGCATTGACATTTCAGGATACATTCATCGCATCGATCAAGAAGTTTGGAGAGGACATCAAAGAGTATGAGACACAAAAGAAAAAACTCGAAAGTCGAAGGTCTATTATCGTTATATATCGTTGGGTGGTAGCTAATCGAGTTGTTCTCAGGTTAAGCTACGATTCTGCTCTGTCCAAGATGGAGAAGGTGAAGAACAGCAAAAAGGAAAAGGAACGCCGAGAAGCTGATGAGGAAGTGGAAAGGACAAGACAACGCTAGTGAGCACATTGTGACCATGTTTGGAAGCAACCTCATTCTTGTCTAGCGAAGAAACGGAGGAAGACGTCCGCGCTCAAATGCACGCCATCCAGGACAAGGAGATTGTCCAACTTCGCGGGTTGTCTTCATTCTTGGACCTAGAGATTAACTTCGTCGAGCAATATTTGTCCGTTTTGAAAGATACCAAGGCAGACTGGCATGATAGGTATGTTTGAAGATCTCTTTGACCCCTCTATCTCATGAGTTCTTGTCCAGAGTCGCGAAACCATCCATACCAGCGCGTGCTCCTTCCCGTGCTGGGAAGAATTCGCCCACTAAACAGCCCAGTCGGTCCAATTCCCGAACACCTGTGCATGATTCTTCAAGCGACGACGCACCCTCTCGGCCCCGCAGCCGCAGACCATCCGCAAGTGGTGATATTAAGCCGCCCTCGCGCCCCTCTTCGCGGGCGTCGCGGAAGCGATCGGACAGCAACGGTACCGTT
Organism: Collybia sp. MG36; assembly: GCA_003313185.1. Classification (NCBI taxonomy): domain Eukaryota; kingdom Fungi; phylum Basidiomycota; class Agaricomycetes; order Agaricales; family Clitocybaceae; genus Collybia; species Collybia sp. MG36. Next base: position 7,443 of record QGOG01002077.1, on the reverse strand, counting down.
GGTGGAAAGGAGGAAAAAGACAGAGAAAGGGAAAAGGAAAAATCTAGGCGATTAAGTATGGCGGGTTGGGCATCGAGTGCTGTAGGATCGGTAACTGGTCGAGGCAAGAAGAGTAGAGACAAATTCGCAGCACTTGGGGATGACGACGGGTCAGCGGCCAATGAAGATGGCCGGGATTCACCCCCAACAAGGCCGACCAGTTCGATGAGCAGGCGGTCATCGAAGAATCGATCCAAGGAAAGTCTACCCAGCCGGTCACCGAAGCCTCCCGCTCGTATCCTCAAACCACGGTCACTTCAAGAGAAGAAGACAGTTCGGGCTCTGTATGATTTCACTGGCTCCTCAGACGAATTGTCCTTTAAAGCCGGGGAATACATCACCGTCGTCAATGAGGTGCTCGACGGCTGGTGGATGGGCGAACTGGATGGTCATCAGGGGCTTTTCCCCACCCCCTATACCGAGCCCGTCATTGGCAAACCAGCAGCCCCATCTCGGGAAGATGTCGACTCCCTACTAGACTCGGAGGAGGACGCCGCCCAACAATATGCAAGGGGAGATGAATATGCGACCAGTGACTTTGATGAAGACTTGGGCCCCCAGCCGTTGACCCCAAAGTACAGCCCATTCTATGGTGTTGCCTCTGATACTGCAAGCATCACCAGCAGCGTCGCCGAAGAGGAGGAACGGACAAGACTGGTGCCTATCACCAAGAAACCTCACAACACCGAAGTTCAGACACGATCCATCCTCCAGTCGCTGCAGCCATCCCATCCACAGCCGCCATTCATAAACCGCCGGTCGACAACAACAGACATGGCCCCAGGCATCGTGTCTACCAATAAGAAACCTCCACCCCCACCTCCCCCACGCCGCTCGATGCCAAATGTCCTCTCTGCCATACCACCTATCCCCGATAGACGGCCGGGCTATGCATCTACGGCCTCTTCAGTGACAAGTAGCCATGGATACGATACCTCGCCATTTGACAGCGCTACCGAATTAAGGACGGCCTCGGGGCCATGCGCCAACTTCCAACAGAATCCGTTCAAGCCGAAAGGGATGTGCAACAATTGTTTCCAAATTCACACCAATGTCTAATGACCCACAATATTTCAATTATATCCTCCATTCTAAGTCCTTTATAATATCTAAAATTGCTATTGTTGGTTCCGTGTACATGCTCAATTCCACCTCATTCTCCAGCGATTGACAGTGACGATGCGCGGACATTTATTGTGTCATGATCCAATGAGGATTCAAAGGGTCACGTGTGGGGTTTAAAGCCCGTTTCAGAATGATTGAGCCCTGACAGACTCGGACACCCCGCTCAACTCTTGTCTGTAGATCAAAGCTCACGGTGTTCGATGGCTGGGGATAGTCTGAAGAAACGGAAGATAGCAGTGTTGGGTTCACGTTCTGTCGGTAAGGCATTGTCCTTGTTCAAACCTCAATTAGTTGGGGGTCTTATTTCGGGCTGTAGGGAAATCGTCGTTGGTGAAACAATATATCGAGGTGTGTCCCATCACTCAGCCCGGTGGGCAGAACCTCATTACCAAGGTCGCCTACATCAGGGCCACTTCGTCGAGTCGTACTACCCTACTATTGAATCTAGTTTCGCTAAGAGTATAACATACAAAGGAATCGAATACGATTGCCTTATCATCGACACTGCTGGTCAGGTATGTGCAGCCCCTCATTTGATTCCAGTAGCGATGAAACCCCCCACCAGGATGAATATTCCCCCTTGAATTCGCAGCATGCCATTGGGATACATGGTTACGTACTGGTCTACTCAATCACCTCGCGCAACTCGTTCGACATGGTCCAAATCGTCTACGACAAGATTGTCGACTTTTGCGGCGTAAGCGAGATTCCGTGTGTGGTTGTTGGGTCCAAGAGCGATCTTCAGCATAGGTGAGCTCACCCTTGCTGTCCACCCTGCTCGTTAAAGCCTCGGGGGTTCCAGCCGGCAGGTTGATGTTTCCGAGGGTGAGAGATTGGCGCGCGAGAATAAAGCCGCCTGGGTTGAGACGAGCGCGAAGAATAATGTAAACGTAGGTGAGTATAGTATTTCGTTTCTTTTGTAAAAAATGACCCTATAACATTTACATAGGCAAGGTCTTCGAGCTATGTCTCGGAGAGATAGAGAAACGCGTATCCCCCGGCCAACCGGAACCACAAGCTAGCCGCTGTCATTTGATGTAGATGATGTCCAAGCCCTTGATCATTTCTTATACCGAGTCCTTGCGTTTTTCCACCTTGATCTACTTATTTATTACAGTTGTACCCTCCCGACTTGAGTAAATCAGATAACGTGCTAGAGTCTAGAACCCAGAAAAACATAACCATCGGACATCCGACGGCAAGGTTGACTGAGCCTGGCAGGTACAGTAGTTCGTGTGTTTCTCATGTTGTGTGACTGTAGCCAATATCCCCTTGGACATCGTCGACCAGTCGCATACCAGGGGCGCATGGGCTATTGTTCAGTAACAATGGTGATATTCGGAGCACCATATGTTCAGTTACGGCGACACAATCTACCATGTGGTGCAAACGGACCATGTCATTGCTGAGGCTGATTGCTCCCTGAGCCTGTCTTCCAAGGCTCATCTTGTGTGCAACAGTGTTGCCATCACACAACCGCATGATCCCGGCCATTTCAATGTCCGCCTAAAGCCCCTGAGCAACAAGTCCAAACACTTTGTCTGCTGCAATCTTGCAACCAAGACCCCATCTTTGGACGGCGAAATGGATACCGCGTTCCGGAAAATCGACATTGACCAATACGACGAAGATATACTCCAGGAGTCTGAACTCTACGACGCGGATCCCCGAGATCCCGCGCAGGTTCTAGATGACGCCCGCCAACGGCAGACCGCAGTGAGAAGCTCCCTAGCCAGGTGTGCACACGTCTAGATCGCCAAACGCCCTTGCTCAAATAGCAGAGAACAGGAACGATATTGTTGGCGCGCTTTCGACGGTGTTGGAGGGCGCACCGTATGGCCCCAACGTTGACGAGGCAAAGGTCTGACCACGCAGCGGAATTGCTTCATGGTACATGCAACCTCATGTGTTTTAGAACCTGACGCTACAGACCCTGCTCACCATCCTCAACACGACAAAATCGACGGAGATTCCGGCTGTTGTAAAATCTCTCTCTCAGGATGCCCAGGATACGCTCATGAAGTATCTATACAAAGGCATGGCGATGCCAGGATGGGGTGATGTCAGTGGAAGCGTGCTCCTGGGCTGGCACGAAAAGGTATTTATTGTTTTGATCTGTAAGCCCTGGATCTGATAGAACCTATGATAGTTGACAGAGGTCGCAGGAATTGGGTGTATCGTGCGAACCATGACAGATAGACGCATTGTATAGAAAGGAATTTCGAACATCATTAACGGGACGACAAATGGAAGGTCCGGAAGTTAAATGTACCTGCTATGAAAATGGGGGGCCTTGCACTTACCCTACGATGAATATCCCTCACGGCTAATTGCCTCGGCCCTGCTCAACTCCATTACAAATCTTAGATCGTCATCAATTTCCTCCTGTCCGATTTGTGGAGTGTGTCTAATGTTTGCTTTCGAGGGGTTTGATGCGGTTCGAGGGGGTCTGCCAGGGTTATGAAACGTGTTGGCCAATGGTTTATGCCATGCGGATGTCGCGGATTTAGGCTTTGGAGGGCTGGAGCTCCGCGCGTGCGTCGAAGGTAGTGATTGTGGTTGGGGTGCGTTGGGCGAGGGTTGACGCTTTCGTGTGAGTAGGAGCGATGGTTGACTGGCAGGTATAGACACCTTGGATGTTGATGGATTTTCGGTATATAGAGGACCCATCTGGCCTCCTAACGGGATTTCTGATGAACGAGGACCCCGCGAGGATGTTGGCCCTATACTGCTCGCCGCCCGATATGATGCCTCCGTCGTGTTAAATTCGTTCTCGAAAACCCCTGCCTCTCCGTGCCTCAAGTGCTCAGGGGTTTCATCTCGGCTGAGCATCAACACATAATCAAGCATCTCTGCCTCACTCAAGCCTAGTTTTTCCAATTCTGTCCGTTGGGCCTTCAGACGTCCATATGCTCTTTGGTTTATTTTCGCCTCCTCTTCATGAAGGCGTTTAAGCTCCGCGATGGATTCTTTCATCTCGAGTTTTTCTGATCATCACTGGGGTCAGAAGGCTGTGTAGAATATGAAAAAGAACGAAGAATTTACCAAGGTATTTCGAATTCCCACCAACAACTTTTGTTGTGTGAACAGTCATGTTCGCCTTTACCTTGCCCTTAGGTTTGAGGCTCGGCACGGGACCCGCATTCCAACACATGACGCTATCCCCAACACACACGAGCAAGAGCTCCTTATCTGGGCTAACCAGGATGCGATTTACAGCCTGGTTTGCCTCCGTATCGTTATCTATCCGACGTTGTCCGCGCGCACGAGGCTGTGGAAATGACCTCAAATGTTCGAAGGTCAACCCATCGTACACATGTGTCGAGCCATGTGCGGAGCCCGTGATAAGTGTTACGCCATTCCAAGTGAAAGTCGTGATGGTTGAGCCATCTTCATGGGCTTCGAAATTCTTGGACGGTGCGATTGTAATGTTGGGGGATTCACATGTTTCATCCCATCGGTACACATTCATGCAGCCCACATGGTCGCCTGTCATGACGATGCTGGGTTCATCTGGAACTGGGGAGAAGAATGGCTTGATGCTGGCAATAGGACCAAATGACGCATCGCCAAAGACCGCGGTCTCCACAGCGCTCGAGGAGAGGTCAAGGCGTAAGCGATAAAAGTACGCATCGCCCTGGTAAGCTACGAGCAGTGTGGGGTTGCTATTGAATGGATCGAGGCAAAACGTTTTGGCCGTAATGGTCCAATTGTCGCCGCGCTCTGAACTTGTCATGGGGCATGGGATTCGAAGGTGGGTAATTGGTATCGTTGCAGCAGTTTCAACATCGAATTCTGTAGGGAAACCCATCCAAACTGAAATGTCGCCGTTTTTCATCATTCCTGAAATACAACCCTTGGGAAGTGAGGCAGCGACCTTTACATACGGATTGATATCGCGTTCCAAGTAATTCACTTCCGAGGTCCACAAGCACCGGACGGTTTTCCCATCCCACAGTTTCACTCGGCCATCGCCAGCGGAAGTGACTGCGAACAAATTTTTCGAATACAGTTCCCAGATAGCGTCCAAGATTGAATCCTCATGCATGTCGTCAACGGAACACCTGACGAGCTCTACGCTGCGGGTGACGTCACTCATCGCTTTGAGAGCCGTCACGACAGAAACCTCGCCACTTCTATAACCCCACAATATCCTAGCAGTACCTCCATCCGAGCTGATTTTGCAGGCTGTGACGTTGGGGGTGGATTCCCAGTCGGGATTCCTATTGCGTAATCCTGTTCCGGATGCGTCAAAATAACCTCGCATAATCTTGCCCGTCGTCGGTAAAGAACGGGAAGCGATGCCATACTGAAGGGATACCGCCAGGAGAGAATTTTGTGGCATCAAATGTAAAGCAGATATTGATGAAAGAGGGCTATGGGTCGTTGTAACATTCAGGGACCGCTCCCATCGGCTGGGGGGCATCATTAGGTTCCATGAAAAACTTCAACCGCAAATACCATTCTCTCACCTCTTCAAGCGATGGTGTTTTATGAATTCAGCTCTCCATGAGCTTTCTGACCGTCTTACTAAGAGTGATTTCGAGCCGCTTTGTTCATCGCTCTCGGGTCGGGCGCCTGCAAGTTGGCAAAGGAAGGCCGTGCGCCAAGTATTATCGTCCCTCACATGTTGGTAGATGGCATTGCTCGTCCCAGATAGAGCGAGAAGACCTTGGGGATCAAGGTAGGAGGTAATCTCTGTGAGTATCTCTGATGGTATATGGGAGAGGAAGCAAATGTTTGAAGACTCGGATCCATCTTGGGGCGTGTAGTTCTGCTTTGATTTCGCTGTTTTCGGAGATTTTGTGTGATTCTGTGTCTCTTGTTTTTGACTATTTCGCATAAACTATAGCTGCTGTGGATGCGATGTGGTTGTAGCGCAGACAAGATCTGAGCCTGCGGCGATGGATGGAAAAGGTAGATAAATTTGGGTGACTCGGTCGATTTCCTCATCTCAAGTATTACATAATGGATACCTCTTTATTTCCTCCCATCATGGATTTTGGGGCGTCGACAAATCCGCCCTTTCGATACTCACAACCGCCGCGCTCCTGGCTGCGGGTATGGGGCGGCATAATAAGCCTCCTTTTCCCCCAGACTCATATGACATATTCAGCCAATTTCAATTTCCACCTTGGTTTTATCCATCTCTGCAACCACTCCATTGGACCCGGAGAACTCGGAGGCGACTTCCCTCCCCCCTCCCCGGCGGCTGCCATTCGCATGTGTGACAAAATTTAAGGCTCTATGGTGCAACAGACCAAATCACCACCACTTTTGTACAATATAAAATAGCTGATGTAAATTTTGTCCATTTCCTTATCCCTCTAGCCAAAACACTCCTTTTGATGAGGCGAACAAAACTACCAGACCGATTTTGCTTTGGGTCAAAATTGATGAATTTTTTGATTTTTTGACCTATGAATTTGGCCAGGTGACGCAATGCCTTCCAAATATGGTAATTATTACTATATATGGGAACTATTGATCATACTGGCTGGCAAGCAAGCCTTTCGGGAACACGCCAGTGGGATGTGTACCTACGTGAACTGAACTCTTTGGAGCCGCTGAGTAAGTAATTCTCGGGGCTCTCATCTTCCGTCAAACTGATGAGCTCGTCGTCTGCGTTCAAATCCATCGAAGTGCATTTGTCGGCGTGTGGAGGCGGTTCCCCATTTTTTTTGAGCGGCTCATGGATCAATTAAATCTTGTTGCTGGTATCACATTGGTTACGATTTTCAAATAGTGCATACTGATACTGTAAATTCAAATTGCCCAGCCCTATAAGTAGTAGTGAAGCTCATGATACCTCTCCGAAAATTCGATATTTTAGGCCTCAAATATCACGCTCGCAACTCCGGATCCGTTTATGGTAATCTTTGGCTCAAAATCGGGGTCCGGGATTCGAAAAAAATTTTGCCCGCCAATTTGGCCACTGTCCAAATTGGCGGTGGCTTGGCCTGTTGCACCATAGGCTGCCTGCGAAGGATGGCGAAGCACGATCCTACGGGTGTTTCGCGTAGGCCAAAGCGGTTTCAATCCCCTGTTTATGTAGGGCCAGCGACCGCTTGTTTCACTCCGGGTATTACTCCCGCGCCCCGTCTCCCCTCCAACTGCAGCCCGGCTCGATTGTTATTGGCGAACTTGATAACCGTAGATATTTTGTTGATCGGCTGCTGGCCCCTTGATCAAGAGAAGGGTGTCACATGGTAATTTTCATCCATATTGCGCGAAGTTCGAACCTCCCAACAGGTCGATCACCCCTGTTTTTGTTCTGTT
>QGOG01002063.1:0-13142 GCA_003313185.1 Collybia sp. MG36 | reverse complement strand
CGTACCTGTGACACCCGTACCTGTGACACCGCGGGTTTACCCACACCCGTGTTGAACCTTATGTGCACTCATCCACTGGTTTGTGCCAACAGCCGACGGCCCGTGTCCAATCACGCGGATGTGGACGGTGGAGCCAGACTCCCTTGACAATGGGGCTCCCTACAAGTCTGTCGTTCATCTGGACTGCATTTTCCGTGGGGCTCATCTTGTGGGCAAAGCTGGAACTGAATTTTTGCCTCCTTATTTCACTTTGCACGATTCTCTGGACGGTTTCGAAATCTTTTATGTTAACAAATTTATTGATTATCACGCACATGAGATAGCTTTTTAATACTCTAATCCATGACTTTTACAAGTGATACACACTGACTTGGAGTGCTGGGCCAGAAAAACAATGTAAGTGTACGAAAAGTTTAGGAAAAAGTAAAATTAGATTTCCGTAAGGACTACAAGCACGGAAGTCCGAAAGAGCCAAAAAAAGATGCCACAAAAAGATGTAATGAAAAGCTCAAGGTATTTGAAAAAGGTGTAAGGTGTTTGAAAAAGGTGTAAGGTGTTTGAAAAAGGTGTAAGGTGTTTGGAAAAAAGGATAAGGTGTGTGAAAAAAGGTCAAGGGCGTCCAAGGGGTTCAAAAACCACTTGTAATTTTCCTGATTAGTACGGGGATGTTTTTTCTCTCAAAATTATCAACCAAATCATCATTGTCATTGGTTCGCCAACCCACTTCCATGAATTAATCGACAAGCGTGCTGTTTCTTGCTCAAACCGCCCAAAATCAATTCTAGCCGACATGATTACTCCTAATAATATGAACATGGGTACTGGCCGGTTTGGTAAGTCACTCGGAATCCGAATATTCGCTACTTCACGATGATACCCGCCTTTGAATTTGTAGCGAATTCAACGTGGAAATCAATGCGTAAGGCGTCCGCACAGCTACTCAATAACGAAAATATACGACGGCTGGGTGAATACCAGCGTGCGGAAGCAACACAACTAATGTGGGAGTTGTCTCATCAACCCGATGTGCGTTCTTCCCGGCAACATCAGAATTTGGGGTTGTAATATCGTTCCCCAGGACTGGTTCTCCCACATAAGACGATATACAACCTCATTTGCATCTGGGATCATTTATGGCGTCCGAGGACCAACCCTCTCCTCACCTCAGATATCTGATTTTATGGATGTGCACCCTAAATTTCTGCACGCACTGGAGATTGGTACCATGCCCCCTGTCGACTTGTTCCCTATCCTCACCCTTGTTCCGGAGCGGTGGGCTAACTGGAAGAAGGCCGTCAGGCATGTTCGTTTCCTCCACGAGCGGCTCTTTGATGGGCTTTTATCCATTGTTGAGGAGCGTCTGAGCAAGGGAAGCGGTACAGGTGCTTTCATGGAACAAATGATATCTTCGGGCCATGAACTGGGCTTGAAAGATCGGGACCATCTGATGTATGTTCCTTCAACTTCAAGTAATCAGTTGGCTCTCATTGCTATCAATCGACAAGGCATTTGGGCGGAGTACTTTTGGAAGGCTCTGATACCTGTTCTGCGACCCTTCAAAACGTTGCGTACGCTTTTACCATTTTCCCACATGCGCTCGAGAAAGCGCAGGAAGAGGTCGACCGAGTGGTTGGAACAGAGAGGACACCTGACTGGGAGGATATGCCAAATTTACCATATACTATGGCCATCATTGAGGAGGTCCGGATATGGTTTCCCCTCGTCTTGAATCCCAGGCTGAATAATCGGCAGTGCAATCGATATCGCCCTGTCGGGCCGCTAGGACTCCCACACGAAATGATTCGAGACGAAATAATTGATGGAGTCGTTTATCCGAAGGGTGCCGTCATATTCGCCAACCTGTGTAAGTGTCTGTAATTTATTTCACAATGTGTTCCCCGACCTTGATCAGACGGAATGTTCCATGACGAGCGGTACTTCGAGTCTCCCGAGGAGTTCATACCTGAGCGTTTCCTCTCCCATCCACTTGGGATAAGAACGGGGATCAAGGATGACCCTGCGCGCCGTCCAAACATGTTGTTTGGGGGCGGCCGTCGTGTCTGTCCGGGTATCGCGTTCGCCAAGACCTCACTTGTAAGAAGCTTACCCTTTTATCCCCCTGCCCTTCCTCACCATCATGTTGATCTAGGAAATCAATGTTGCCAACTTCGTCTGGGGTTTCAATTTCTTACCTGCCCTTGATCCACTGACGGGAGAAGAAAAGCACCCCAGTTTTGATGATCACTCCACTGTAAGCGCTCTCATTCATGTTCAAGGTGTTACTCAATAGGAGTAGGGCGTCACCGCTACTCCTCGGCCATTCCCCCTTCGAATTGTTCCACGGTCTGCGCACCACATGAAACTCATTGATAAGCAGTTTTCGGCTGCTGCAAGCGTTCTGTCTGCTTACGAACTGGAGATTACGCCGGAGGATAGAGTGTTCAATACTAAATATCGCGACTACCCACAGGCGTAGGATTTGGACATATTGCCTTAGTGATGCGATGAGATGTAGCAAACAAATTCCATCAGAATTTTGAGCAATTTTTACTGAATGGAATCGGGAGTAAGATGGGGACAAATCTTTAGTGAAACTACATCAACAAGTCTAGGAATCCAAGATAATCAATACCCTCTACCTCAGCACTCACTCTCCGCTTCTTCAATAGCCATTCCCTACCCCATTTACCTGCACAGCAACAACAATCATTCCCAGTCCCATCGAACCATGAATGGCGCAGCGTGGTGAGTTATGTACTTACCTTCTCTTTCAGAGACGAAATGAACTGCTGATAGCTTGGTAGGACATCTGCACGATCTTGAATGAGTGCGCTCAACGCCCATAGCCTGAGTGGCGGCTCTCCATCCTCCTTGACGATGTAAAGGTGGGGATAATAAACACCGCGGCGCATCTCTCGCGTCTTTTGGATGACGGCATTCACCCTTTGTGAGAAGGGGTTCTCGAGAACAGGAAGGGTAGTCTAAATCGAGGACATGAGTGTTGTAAAATAGTGTTGGTTCGGTTTGTGTACCTTTCCCCCGCGAAGGACCTCATAGCTAGGAAGATTGAAGACATCCATAATCAATTGTGGGACGGCATCGCGCCCTACCCAGAGGAATATTGTCTGCCCATCTTCGATTAAGAAGAGACCATGACGTTCCAGACGTTCTGAAGTGAGCGGCAAGGGTGGTGGCATGACTACTCCATGTTCGCCAACGGTACCCGCCTAGTAAAAGCAAGTTGATTGGAAGTCACTATTAAGGATGAATTCTGTGACAAACCTCAGGTGGCATATTGTGCAACGAATAGAAGGTGGGGTAGATATAAGGTATCAGCAATTGAGATGGTAGGGAGGTGAGAAGCGCTTGCGAGTAGGCTCGAATATCTGGTGGAATTTGAGCACTTTGACGTATACCAACCTACACCAGATATTGCTTTAGCACGCGAAGAGACAGGAACGTAAAATAACACACATTTTTCAACAATCCCAGGACCAACACGGGCAGCATCTTCATGTTCTCAGATATGGCTAGCTGTGCGCTCGCGCCAGCACCACCAGAAGTCATACTGGCTTTGTACGCGACCAGTATTTCAACCAGTTTTTGGAATATGTGATCCCGGCTATCCTCGAGTTTATGGGTCAATGAACGCTCGACACCTTTATTGGCGAGCAGTGTCGCAATCGCAACTTGATCCGCAGACGCGTAGACTTCCGAAAGGTTGGTTGTTGTTGGTAGAGCCAGGGTAATGACACGGATTCTCCGTTCACCTGTTCCTAATGAGGGATGTGCAAGAAGAGATCACAAGAATACCCACCGTAACATGTAGTGTGGAGAACTGCAGTTTGAAACACGACAAACGGTGAGGAGATAGTCTCTTCAATTTGGATTTCTATGGCGTAAGATTGATCCTGGGGAACAGCAGGCATGGCGAGGAGGTCTGTTGAACGAACGAAGAAATTGCCATGGAAAGACGCCATCCGTAAGCCTAAAATTTGATGTCAGGATAAACAACATGGCCTGGAGCGAGTTCTGCTTACCTCGCGAGGCGCGTACCCGCATGACCGCTTCCAACATGATGGGCATTGCCAAAACTTGGCCAAACTCGTGAGCGAATTTTAGAGCATCCTCTGAACGAGCAGCGTTGAAAGCGGGATAGTAATAGGTTTGGCCAGATGTATAATGGGGTAAATAGGCTGCACGATGTTAGAATCAAAACCATTTGAACCATCATGAGGAATCAGCATACCAAGACTCGCTACGTCCTGATACGCGGCACTGAAGAGGAACATATCCACTGACACCTGAGCGCGAGAGCACTCAATAGCAAACGTCTTGTAGAACGGGGATGCAGCCTGAAGCAATCCTGATTCCTAAGCATGATGTTACTGGTTAGTGCTGTAGATGGCAACAAAAAACGGGTTTGCCTTTGCAGTTCCAAGAATCTTGGGATCCTCCCTATTTTTCAGGGCGCCAGCCCCAACACTAGGCAAGGTCGCGGATAAGGCTATGATTTTACCACCAATTGGAGACTAGGATCAAGTTGTAGATATGTTCCTCGCATGAATAATTATACGTTTACCATTAGCTTGAATCCCGCTTGCAGAGCAGGCCCCATCGCGCTACCGATGATGCTATTTTCCTGGAACATATCGTTGATCCGCCCCAGAAGGGCCTCCAATGAGGAGCGAGCCTCAGCAAGGTTCACGAGTAAATCCGTTGGTTTGGGCAGAAAGACGTCATCAATATCAGAAACAACAAGCATGGTCGAGTCCGCAGATCCCGGCTGGTGAAACAGTGTGGGTCATGAGGAAAGATGAGCTAAGGGATTATACACTAACCGTCATGGAGAAGAAATAAAGGGAAACATCATAACAGATAAGTGCAACCTTGGTCCTGTTATCTTCGTCTGGAATTCGATCCAGGTTTTCCAAAATGGTTCGTGTAGCGGTTGCAACCATCCCTAGAACAGCTAAACACAGCAATCGTCTTGGAGAGAGACATTTACTCACCGCTTTGGACGGCCGAATGGCTAACATCGATCAAGAATATGTACACTGCCGGCTGCGGCGGGCGAACCATGTACTCGGTTGGGGCCACAAATTCAATTACAGAATGATTTAGTTCGGCGCGTGCCCAACGATCTCCAGGTTGATTCCGGACCTGGTCCCAGTCGAAAAGTTGTGGGACCTCGTTCGACATACTACACATGCAGCATCGCCAGCTACGGGAATTTAATTATTACAACGGAATCAGTCACACATTGCATACTCACCGGTTACCGCCATCAATAAACTGAACATAAGGATTGATGTAAGTCCTGCATCGCCGGCAACGGGCTATGACGGTGTCAGTGACGACAGGAACCGGTTCTTCGCCTTCATTCAAGGAGCGGTAGGGTGTGAGTACAAGGGCTAGTGGAATTTTAGCTTTGCTTAACAGCGACGGAGTCGTTGGGATAGCATTGAGTGTGGATCGTTGATAGGACGGATCAGCATTTGCTAGAGGCGACGGTGATATCGAAGAGTTAGGAGGAAGGCGGATTTCCGGTGGTGGTCGATGTAGTTCGTGTGGCTCAGGTGGTGATGTGAGAAGATTGGTAGTGTATAGTTGGAAGGGCTTTTGGCCCCCCATACCCATCTGTCCAAATTGGTCGGTAAGCTGATTGACGCCTGGGGGCGAGAATACAGTCTGTGGAGGGTGACCATATGTGGGTGCATTGATGTATTCAGGTTCTGCTGCCTGACCAAAGTATGCGGGAGGGGCGGGAGGCTGGCCTTGCTGTGTTTGAAACTGGTGTTCAGCCGCGAGTCCTGGTGTAAAAAGTTGACCACCTGGCGCAGGCTGTTGTTGCTGCTGCATCCCTTGTCCATAACCAGGTTCCGCGAGTCCATCTGAAGCACCATAGTAGGCTTGAGTCTGACCGGCAGCATATTGGCGCCGTTTTGCGGTGTGGGCCGGAGGTGGGGTAGCTGCACCTGCATCTTCCATCCCCGGTGGTGCACCTTGCGCCGGTGGCTCCCATTGGGTGTGACCGGAAGCAGTTTCTGCCAATGTGTTATGGTTTGACGGCAAGAAAAGATGATATGAACAAACCAATGAACAGGTATCGCTGGTTAGTCGCGTCCCTGTTCACGATTGCTGAGTGAGCCGCAAGCGTGTCCAAATTTCAGGTATACGCACCATTCCGCAGCCCAGCCGGGGGGTAGTTGTTGGGCGGGGGATGCCATGTAGATACAGAGGCGGAAAAAGATGATAAGTGGAAAGTAGGAGGTGGTGACCGATGAGCCACGTCAGAAACACGCCCAAACACGTCCCCGCATAATACGTGCAAAGACATCCCACGTCAGTCCGAGTCGGACGCAGACGGTAGTACGCGCTGCGCACCCCACCAGCAGTCGTATTGACCTGACATCCACCATGAATAGACTCATTGGTGGTTTGGAGAAACTCAGAGCCAAGAATAATATTAATACTGATAGTACTAGAGCCAGGGGATCAACGTGCTCCTGATTACTGGGGCTTCAAGTTTATGCCTTCTGTATCGGATTGCGTGTCACCTCGTTTTCCTGGCTTCGATTCTAATCGTTTCAAAAGGACGCCGGTGCAATTCTCCAATGCATGTGTCTCTTCCGGCGATGCATCTGCACACCCGCCCCACCGCACTTTGAGATTCTCATCCACGAGATACACATATCCAACCTTGCTGTTCGTCATCCCGAGAGGCTCGCGTACATATTCCATATTTTGGTTTGATACCAAGTAGTTTGGTTGCAGTGCAGGAGGAACAATCCCTCGCAATGAGCTCGCGAAAAGGCTGACCAGAAATGATTTCAGGAGATTTTCTTGTAGATTGATTTGGACGTATTGATATAATTGGTGTGACGAGAATCGACTATGTGTGGGATCCACGAAACCTTTGGCATGAATCTAGAAACCACACTATTTAGCGAAAGGTATCGGGGATGGTTTATGCGTACCTCGGATATCTTGGTCCCCAACATGGCGAGCACCGTTACCCGTCCATAACACATAGTGGTCGTGTTCTTCTTTTTACCATCATCGAGACTCTTGCCTACAATATTAGGAAGGTACAATGCTTTCTGCTTCATTTGTCAGACATGCTGGAAAAAAAAACGCAAGTAAAGACCCATACGTCCTCACGAATCAAAACTTTTGGCGCAATCCAGGTTTTGCCGCCATGCTTTCGCGTCATATTCATATCATGGAAATATCCTTTCCCCGCTTCCTTTATTCTACAGTTAGAATCAGCTGCGACCGCCCCTCGACTATGACAAACATACAAATGTCGACGTTGGGCCATGCGTACATCCTGGTCCATTAGATCCTTCATCTTTTGAGTTCGGGTTTTGATCACTGTAGTCGGACGATCGCGGACGCCCAATGGTCTGTTCAGAGATGGCAAGCCCAGTATATTCACCTCTTCGTCGACCACAGGTGGGGGGGCAGGAACCTCGGTCGGTTTGGTGTGTAGTGCACGACTGCCCAGGAAACGAATAAAACTCGGATTCCTGGGAGATTGGCAAGAGAAATTCAACATTGCAAAGGTCCCAATACTGGCTTCCCGAGCGTGCAGCGATGAGGGTTTGTAACAATTCTGCATCGTGACGCAATGGAGGGCGCGATGTGTCAATATCATGTGATGATCAAACACTGGTACATAAAGACGCGTTTGGTTCCGTTTTGTTGATCAACCTTCGTTGAATCAGAACCACCACCATCTCCTCTCTGTACCACCTTGTATCGTAACCGTATATCATTATGGTGGGTTTGCTGCTCAGTATCAGGGATATAAGTAAGCTGATTGCTTTTGACCACTCAGAGCGGCAAAGGTATTGGTCTCATTTGAAATCCTAGAAGTCACGGGCGCTGACCAGGTTGCCCTGCCTGTTAGGAAAATCTGGAAAGTCTTCCTCTGGTGGCAAAGCTGGGGGCGAAGGGAAATCACAGTCCCGGTCGGCCAAAGCTGGACTCCAGTTTCCCGTTGGTCGTGTGCATCGGCTTCTGAAGCGAGGAAATTATGCTCAGCGTGTTGGTGCTGGTGCACCTGGTATGTTGGTTATATGGTTTTGTGATCACTTCGTTCACCACGCAAAACCCCAGTCTACCTCGCGGCGGTCTTGGAATACCTAGCTGCTGAAATTCTCGAACTAGCTGGCAACGCCGCTCGCGACAACAAAAAGCAACGTATCGTTCCTCGTCACCTCCAACTTGCCATTAGGAACGACGAAGAGTGAGTAATGGTGCCTCCCCCGTTTGAACCTCAAGAGACGAATCACTTGGAAGGTTGAACCGCCTCTTGGGTGACGTGGTGATCTCACAAGGCGGTGTTGTACCTCACATTGCAGCGGTGTGTCTATTGGCCCTTTCTACTACCTTCAAGATGCTCATTATTTGTAGGAACTCTTACCGAGCAAGTCTAGGTTGGCTATCTTCAATTCCTCCCCTGGGTTCGCGCTAATTGAAAACATTACAGCAAAGGGAAGAAGGACGCCGAGGAATAGGGTAGCAGCTCACCATCCCGTATCTATTTCTACTTGTCGATGTATTTTTTTTTTTCGAGTCGTGCAATTCTATGTACGAATCTGAGTTCCGATATCCTCATCCGATATTCTCACTGTTCAAACGTTCATGGCTGATTGCTACATATATACCTACCAGAAGAAGCTCTTGCCAGCAGTGGTATTTGCTTTCCTCGCACTGTCAGATTGTTTGTTGTTATTGAATCTCAAAGGCGACAAGTCCACTTCTACCCAAATGGGGAAGTTCGCTACATACTCGATTCTCGAACCAATTGGCTTGACAGCAGTGAGATCTCTTCAGTATACCCGTGATGAAATGGAATGCACCACCCGACCGACGGGAAATATCCCTCCTTCTTTTTTCACTCGCCGTATTCACCATTTCCTATAACCTCGACAATTCTATTCGACTTTTGGGTCTTGATCCGGTAGCGACACAAGGCGCGGTTCTCAACCGGCTCGGACTCGGTGGGTCCGCAGTCTTGGGTTCTGATGGGAGGAAAGCACTTGGGTGGCGGGATGCATTGGAGCTGGAAATGTACGGCTCCTGGGGATGGGACGAGGGGCATGTGGCTGGCGATGGCGCCGAGCGAACCCAGTTAAAAGGCAGCGGAAGGCACGGAGCCGTATGGAAAGGAAAAGCGGATATTGTTCACAAACCCATAGACGCCTCTGAGGGCAAAACAGTGAGGGAGGCTTTTAAGTGGTGGGGAGATGAGGTGCCACAGACAACTGTCATGAAACACACGCCAGGTGCGATGGAGATTTTATATTCAATTCACCTCCGCGTCACGTCTAACTTGCTTGTCAGGTTATACTATCTTGGATACCGTCTATATCTTCAACAAAACAGTGTATATTGTCACTGACAAGCCGGAATCGTTGCCGCCTCTATCCTCCATTGTCGCCACGACCCAGCCTGGTCTCAATACTTGGCAAATTATCTCCAACGACGAGGCTAGGACGACTATTGGAAAATATGGCGGTTTGTATGTATCTCTTCAATATCTTCTTCAAGACAGGTACCTGACTCGATCCAGTGTTGGCGGTGTGTCATGGATGGCCGCGGACATCTCACCTCGTGAGTATATCCTAATTTTCCAATAACACGCTCCTCAATAGATGTGTGTGCAGAGAATTGTACACTATTCGCGTTATGGCGCACGTACAGTTCCCTAGATCCCTCCATAGATGCGCAGGGCCGAACCACATTATCTCCCCCACGCCGGATTTTCTTCCCCCACACACGGGTATTTAGCGACCCCAAACCACCATTTTCTAAATATTGGATACGTCGCGTGCGTGCCAACACCGGCTTCCATCCATGGCTCGCCAAAGCGGCCTTCCCACATTTGACTTCCCTATTCATGGAGGATTGGCAAGACTATCATCTCATGGAGGTCCCCTTTTTGATGGAACGCATCGTGATTGCCGACACTAGAGCTGCCGCTAATTCCATCCACTTAGGCCAACCGCCTTTCTCGCCACCGTTTGAATTGGATGTATCCGAACATTGGTGGGAGCCTATTAGAAGGTCGCTGGAAACCTACCTGGATATAGACGAAGACTCTTCCAAGAAGGTTGTCACCTACCTGCACCGTCAAGACGAGGCCAGTGGCTTGAGGCTTGAGGACGCGAACCACGAAGCCCTTGTCAACGCGCTCAAGAAAATGGGGGTGGACTTTGGATATGAAGTCAACGTGTTATCGAATAGCCAGTCTGAATGGCACGAGCGAATGGCCGCTGTGGCAAGATCATCTGTAACCTTTCTTCTATCCTCATAGCACTAACACCTTGAGACTAAATTATCTCATAGATCGTCGTTGGTGTGCATAGTGGAAATTTGTTTGATTCCGTTTTCATGAAACCCACACCTCAAACTACACTCATGGAGCTCTTCCCCACTGACGCATTCGCACGCGATAACGAGCTTGCAATACACTCACTGGGCATGCATTACATTGCTTGGTGGGATAACCAGTTCGTGCATCAGCCTCAATGTTCGTAACCCTGAGTCTCAACTCTCGAATTACAGAAAGTTTACCTCCGACGACCTTCCGCCTGTCGCGCCACCGAATGGCCAAGCAATAAAGGTTAACCCAGATGCGATTGTTCAGTCGATTCGCGAGGCTTTGTCATAATCCCCCCTTCGCTCGTTCACCACAATATTCTCTGGATAATATCGTAAGCGTAAGCATAACCGGCCGACGCACGTTCTTGGTTCCCCCCGAGTGTGTCATATAATTAAGTAGAGTGCTAGACTTACAGGAAAATTATACGTATGGACACTCGTATTTCATTGCATTCGAAAAGCCATAGAGGACTGTCAACAATAATGTAAATCCCGTCTGAATACCCCGCATACTCTATGTATGTACCCTGGCTGGCCCCACAGGCCACGTGAAAGCCATCAAGGGACTTGACATGATTCACGCAGAAGCCAATCATCGAATAATATTGAAAGGCCCGATCGAATCACTCTCACTCCTTCGGAGTCCTTCCAACAACGGACTCGAACAGCGCAAATCTACTCCCACAAGCTTGCCCGGGCCAGTGTACTAGCGGGTGCTACTCATTGATCTACACTAAATGAACGGTTTCTCTATGAGAAGCGAAGCATCCACCACTGGCAGCCTGAGCTTCAAGTTGTGCCGGTGTGGTTCACCCATAAAAGTTGGTGATCAGATCATTCTGTCATATGTCGGAAGCAATTTGCGATATTGTTATCGATTCTCCATTGGGCCGTGACACACATTATAATTTATATCCAAAGGTGACCATGAATTCTGGTCCGGCATGTCAAATAATGATGTAAATATGATCAGGTTGCCAGTGAGCGCTTCGAGGGATATCAACATTCTGCAGGTCCCAGATCGACATAAGTGGTTATGGTTATGTCCATTGAACATAGGCTCCCTTGCCGGACATTCGCCAAAGAGGAGCCGGTATCGGCATGGCCCCCCTTGACCAATTCCTCATAACGTGAATGGACGGTGCGGTCGGACATCATTATTGACAACATGAGAGTTTTTAAGAGGCTTCCTTTCTTGATGCGTACTTGCTCCCCACCAGCATCTGGTAGTTCCTCTAGCCGCCGCTATGCTCCCCGAAGCCGCTATGAAGCCTGGAGCTGCTGATGCCCGTCCGGCGTCTTCAGTCACATCCTCCATCACTGATGTCGCAGAAAAACTTGATGGACCGACCCAGGATCCCACACGCTCACAAGAACGAGGGGAGTCAACCATCCCTGAGGACAAAGCGGAGGAGATCATCGAAAGAATTGAAGAGGATTGGCTGGATGACCCCATCAATCCCAGAAATTGGTCGTTTCGAAAGAAATGGACAGCGGTGGCCATCGTTCGTCTCCACCCTACTGACTGCCACTGGATGCTGCTGATAAGATCGTATAGGTTTCAATGTACACATTCGTCTCCCCGTTGGCCAGTTCCATGATGGCTCCTGGACTGCCAGAGATCGCGCGGCAGTACAATATCACCAGCCTGACCGTTACCGCTTTGACATTGAGTGTATTTCTACTTAGCTTTGCACTTGGTGTAAGTCATGGAAAAAATCGCGCAAATATCTCTAATAATCTGCTTTATTAGCCCTTGCTACTCGCACCCCTTTCAGAGATGTATGGAAGGACTTGGGTATACAGCCATCAATTATGCAGCCGTCAATCATTGGCTAACCAAGCTCGACTCCACAGGTTTTACACATCGGAAACCTCTTCTCCATAGCATTCAACCTTGGATGTGCATTCGCACCCACAACTGGATCCTTGATTGGATTCCGGCTCTTGAGTAGGACCCCTTCATATCACACTTCGACCCTTCATCATTCATGAATAGGTGGCTTTTCTGGAAGCGCACCAATAGCATGTGGAGGTGGGTCCATAGGCGATCTCTTTTCCGAGCGAGATCGGGCATCCGCTATGGCTGTCTACAGTCTAGGCCCCCTCATCGGTAAGGTAAATTTTTCTAACCGAGGTACTAGCCGCTAAACTTTTTTAGGGCCTGTCGTTGGACCTATCGCTGGCGGGTTTATTGCGCAAACTGTCGGTATGAAGTGGGTTTTTGTTGTTATCGCAGGTACGTGCGCGAGGCCAACGCGGGGCTGCCACTAACCCCCTGGTCCAATGGGTAGTCGTCAGCGGTGTCGCTTCCATGATCGGTATCCCTTTGTTACGTGAGACATATGCCCCGGTCATTCGTATGAGGCGCGCCAAACGTTCAGGCGATGCGGAAAAGGCGGCACAGCATCTCTCGTCGATCACGCTCGCGCACGAGGACAAATGGCAATATCTATGGCTTAATCTCACCCGACCCGCCATCTTGCTCAGCCACAGTTTCATCTGCTTCATACTCAGCCTCTATATGGCCTTGTGAGTGCGTTATTATCATCTTTCAAATCAAACTTATCACCATATCAGCATGTATGGTTTGTGCCTACGTTCATCTCATAACTCATGGATGTGATGGGCTGATAATAACCGTCTAGGAATCTATTACTTGATGTTTGCGACCTTTGCGGGTGGGTTACCTCGCCCAGTCTTACCCAGCCATTCTTATTTTTCATAGATTTCTTCAGCACCACATA